>CAIGRP010090428.1:0-21571 GCA_903798385.1 Fraxinus cuspidata
GGCCTTTGATGTTCTGCCTTGACCTACTGACAGACAATACATTTATCCACAAACAGACTAATTCTTCTCTTCATGTTTCTCTACAAAATTGTATCTTAGAGATCCTGATACATTTGTGTACCGCTTGGATGTGCAGCGTGTGGGGTGGAGTGAACCTCTTCTAATATCTCGTTTCTTATGCTTTCATCCTTAGGTACACACAACCTTCCTTTAAAAGTTAGCACGTTATCTACAAATATCTCAAATCTTTATGTTTGTTTGTACCAACCTCAGCCTTAATCTTCTACAAAAATGGATCATTATCTTGTGCTTCCTTAACTCGATCCCTAAGAGTAGGTTAAATCATGAACGCTTTTATTGTTGATGTAGTCTAGGCCGGTGGAGTGATGACTTCTAATCTCAGTTTCTAGAAGTCTTTTATCAAGTGTTCCTCACTCTGGATAAAATTGTTAATTGCGATCTTGTCTTTTTGCTTAAGGCATCCGCGACTACATTAGCCTTACCCGGGTGGTAAAGGATTGTACATCCATAATCCTTCACTAATTCCAACCATCTTCTCTGCCTCATATTTAGTTTCTTCTGGGTGAAGAAATATTTGAGACTCTTATGGTATGTATAGATTTCACACTTGCCACCATAGAGGTAATGACGCCATATCTTTAGGGTGTGAACTACCACTGTAAGCTCCAAGTCGTATGTTGGATAGTTCTATTCATACTACTTCAACTATCTCTAGGCATAAGCAACCAATCTTCCATGTTTCATCAAAACACAACCTAAACCCTTGGAAGCATCGGTGTAAATCACAAATCCATCAGCGCCATCGGGTATTGTCAATACATGAGCCGAAGTTAATCTCTGCTTGAGTTCAGGAAATCATCTTTCACATTTTTCCATCCACATAAACTTCACACCCTTTCTTGTCAACTGAGTCATCGGCTCTGCTATTTTTGAGAAACCCTCAATAAATCTCCTATAATATCCAGTCAATCTAAGAAACTACAAACATCACCGACACGGTCGGTCTAGGCCAATTTGTTAATGCTTCCACCTTAACATGGTCTACTTCGATTCCTTGTGTGGTAACCCCGTGACCAAGAAAATCAACGCGATCAAGCAAAAATTCACACTTCTTGAATTTGGCATATAATTTCTCCTTCCTCAAAGTTTCGAGTACTACCCGGAGTTGTTCCTCGTGCTGCTTTTTATCATTTGAGTACACAAGTATGTCGTCAATAATTACTATGATGAACTGGTCTGAGTATTGATAGAACACTTTGTTCATGATATCCATAAATACAGCTTGAGCATTGGTCAAACCGAAAGGCATGATAGTAAATTCATAATGTCCGTAACGAGTCTTGAAAGCAGTTTTCGGTATATCTCTTGCCTTAACCTTCAATTGATGATACCATGACCTCAAGTCGATTTTTGAAAACACCGTTGTACCCCTTAACTGGTCGAATAAATCTTCTATTCTTGGCAGTGGGTATCTATTCTTGATAGTGAGATGATTCAATTCTTGATAGTCAATAGACATCCTCATACTCATGTCCTTCTTCTTTACAAAAAGTACAAGAGCGCCCCAAGGAGATATACTAGGTTGAATGAAACCTTTCTCCAGCAACTCCTCTAATTGTAACTTCAATTCTTGAAGTTCTTTATATGCCATTTGGTATGGGACCTTAGATACTAGTGCTCCTCCAGGAACCAAATCAATTGTAAATTCCACTTGTCTATCTTGTGGAATGCCTGATAGATCTTTTTGGAATACATTTGCAAAGTCTCGCACAATGTTAATATCATTAATAGTTGTTTCTATATTTTGGGAACCGGTGATATTAACTAGGAATCCTTCACATGATTCCTTTCACAACATCTTCTCCGCTTGTATAGCTGATACAAGTCGAGGTAGAGACTTGAATTTTGCTCCAAAGACATAGAACTCTTCCTCTCCTGGTCTGTAAAACAATACTTCTTTCTCTTGACATCGAATGGTCCCATGATTAAGTCCCAACTAATCCATTCATAAGATAACATTGAAATCTTTCATCTTCAAAAGGTATAAGTCCGTCCATAATATTTTCCTGTCAATCTCTAATTTCATAGTCTTAGTCATCTGATTGTGCAAAGGGTTCTTCCTGAAGGGATACTGACCTCTAATTCACTATCCGTTTTCACACATGCAAAGTTTAACTTTGCTACGAAGGATGCAGAGATAAAAGAGTTTGTAGCACCTGAATCAAAAAGTACATAAGTAGGTACATCATTTCGTAACTATATTGTTAGACTTAGTGACGAAGAATGCAAAATTAAAAAACATAAATAGGTTCTTTAAATAAAATACCTGCAATCACATTAGGATTCTGCTCTGCGTTATGCTGATTCAGTGCAAAAACTCAGGCCTTTCATTTCTTGTTCTTGTCCTGATCATCATCCTTCTTCTTTGAAGGCTCAGTACAGTTTGAAGTAATGTGTCTCGGCTTACCACACCAAAAACACATGTTCTTCCCAAGCAAGCATTCACCCCTATGGAGTTTATTACACTTCGGACAAGATGTAATACTCTCATTCGTCCTACCGATATGAACTCCCGTGCTTGGTCTTTTATTCTGTCAGTTACGTCTATCCTTACTCTAATCATTCCACTTCCTCTTCCCAATGACTCCTTGCTCTATTGGGTATACTGCTCAAATGTAGTCCTCTGATATGAAATATCATGAGCCCTTTCCAACATTTCACAATATGAAGTGAAACGATGAAACATAATAATCATGCCGATCTCTGGGTGTAGTCCATTTTCGAACCTCTTGATCTTCTTAACTTTTGTATCTACCAAGTGCGGAGCATACCTTGAGAGATGCTCAAACTGCCTCTCGTAATCAGTAAGCAACCTGTTTCCCTATCTTAGCTGCAAAATCTCTGATTTCTTGAAGTCTCTTAAAGCCTGTGGAAAGTACTTTCCCATCACTTCCTCCTTAAATTGTTCCCAAGTCAGGTTATGCTACTACTCTTCAGTCCTAGTACATAAGACAGATTCTCACCAATGACTAACTGCTTCAATAAACATAAATTCTACGCATAGTACCTTCTGTGCATCCGTACAAGCAATATGTCGGAATATGCGTTCCAGACTTCTTATCCACTCCTCAACAGCCAGTGGATCAGAATCGCCGTCGAAAGTAGGAGGCTTGTACCTACGAAACTGTTCAACCACTGAGATAGCCCCAAGGACAAATGGAGGTGCATTCCATTGTGGCTGTGCATTTTGTGGTGGGGGTGCTTGATTCTGCCTGCTCAACTCTTGTACCTCCCATAGTAAATCACGCATCAGATTCGTATGTGTAGATAGGGCAATTTCCTAAAATAATTTAATATTAAGTCTCTTGTCACATACCAGTACTAGTCTAGCATGTTATACCCATGTTCCCGTAATATATTATAAATTTAGCAATGAAAAACATGCATGTCTTAAATTAAAAAATAGGCAATTTAAAAAAATGAAAATTACACAAAATGTTTGCATACATTCTTTTTCCTACCCCCTTACATACCTTAGAGTCGTCGGAGGGTGGCCGATTAGCGGTTTTGAGTGACAAAGATCTTTCACGTATTTAAGACTTTAAATTGACATCATCCTTAAATTCATATATCTTCTTCAAAATAATAATAATATTATTATATATTTTTTTTTTAAAACAAACATTACTCAAAGAAATAGCTAAATAAATAAGTATACGTAACATTTAAACATAAAAACTCAATATTATATCGCAATTTTCTTTTTCTTTTTCTTTTTTTTTTAAATACCAATCACTAACACAAAATACACACATGCTTAATTTATATTTTAAATAAATATGACAATTATTTTAATCATAAAAAATGCATCTCAAAATTTCAAACATTATTATTATTATTATTATTATTATTATTATTATTATTATTATTATTATTATTATTATTATTATTTATTTTTTTCATTTTTAATTTTTTTCAACTGTTCACGTGAACAGTGACACGGCTGTCACTGCTCAAATTTGTTTCTTCAAAACACAAGTTATAAAAAATGGTCTACAGAAAATTGAACATAAAGCTTTGATACCAAACTATAACGATCCAAATTTTGCATGGAACTAAATACGAATCGTTACCAAAAGCTTTATTTGGTTGACATGCCACTAGATTTAAATTTTATACAAGATTAAAAGAAATCAACATGCTCTCTATTTATTAAAGAATAAATTATTGTCAATAGTAGTGAGTCAAAATCCTAATATTTATTCCATTTATTAGGTAAAAGTTATTAGAACAACATATTACAATGCATTGTACTCATTTTAAAAATATGCATGCATGGTCTTCATAATAATGTGCATTGTGCAGTTCATTTCAGATTTATCTCTTACTTAACTAAAAAGTAATTTTAAATTACAAGTAATGGATTATTCATACGGTAGTGAACGTACATGGCAGCACACTAAACTTTAATTTGTAAAGAAAGTAACGACAAGAAAGGAAAATTTAATTATTTTAAGAAATAAAATTGGTAGAAGGCAAATAATGTAGTTTACATTAACCATATAATTTTAACTTCAAATTAAGGGTGAATCCAAACATCTGAATGTTTTCAAAAGGGACTTAAAACTTACGTACTAGAAATAAGACAAATTTAACCAAATAAATAGTATTTCAAAATTTTAAATGAAAGAGGCATAGGATAATAAGACTAAAGTTAATGCTGGAATAAAAATTAGTCTCGTTACACTGGATTATTTTTTTATTGTGTTCCAAAAATCTTGGCACTACCACGACAGCACTTCATCGCCCGCCAACCAATGACCCGTTCTAACCTGAGAGGGGGAAAATAATGGGTGAGTATATATGAATACTCAATAGGACACGAATTAATGGTGCAAATCCTGAATAAAAATATTAAATCACGCGTCACAAATATCATACCGTCATATCATATCTTTGGAAATCGGTAAGAGCTCAAATATATCATATCTTAGGAACCGGATGACCACTACATATAATAACATAACATCTCATATCATAGTTTTCATTAGCATAATATTCATCAACATGAAAAAAAATAAAATTAAACGGGGCTAACCACTTGCAACTCGTAATGCTACCTTGTTAAATTAAATGAGTTCTTGAAAGATGAAAAATCCCAAAATCACGTTCCAAACTATTTTCCCGCCTCTGCTTGTGTGCCATGCATAGAAGTATATTTTGCTTGTATCATACACCTACAGGTACCTAGGCAATAATGACCTAAACTCTTAAAACAAATTGGTACATAGTGGAAAACGTGTGGGATTGAGATAGGGTAATTGGATATGAATATTTGAAATGAAATTTTTGACCTAGTCTTATCATTTTAGGACTCCCACACATGTCAAATCAACCACTACTGAAAAATTATAAAATAGAATAAAAATAGAAATAAACACATATCATACATGCTTCCCATTAAAATTCACAATTCAATAAAATAACTTAACTAAATTACAATTTAAGGCAAAATCTTGCGATCTCGATAACTTAGGCATCGCTTATCCGATTTAACTTTTTCTCGAGCTGAAAATGTATAATTAATTACGAGCTATCCAACGAGCCCAATATTGATACATTTATCATTAATCTACGAATATTAAAATATTTGACCCAAATAAAATATAATTTAATAAATGTATAATTTTAAATCCCTCAACCTTTCAAAATATTATTATTACTATTATTATTATTATTATTATTATTATTATTGTTGTTGTTATTATTGTTATTACTGGGACTTTACAACAGTGTTGTCTAAGAGATTTTTATTTCGCGATTTAAAGGTTTTTTTTTCAGCCCATTATTTTCCTAACCTACCTATAAATACCAAAACACATTTGAACGTAAAAAAAAGGGTTGATCATTGATAGAGCTTCATCAGAGAGAATTCCTACATATTCCTTCTTTCAACCTTCGTCCTATAAGTTTGTTTTGGTGAAAAATATTAGTTTCACAGTCTAAATATCAAACTGCTGCTTCCTTCATATCTGTCAGAGTTTCTAAAGATCAAGAGAAGGTGACTGAAGTTCTAGTCATTGAAGAACGTGGTGTTCTTCATTGGATCCATAGGAGATATATGATTTCATAAAGTTAAGAGTTGCTACAGAATAACTCAATCTAGGAAAGCTTTGGAAACTGCAGTTGGGAGTGGTGTAGGAGCACAGAATCTAGGAGAGCTATTGAAATTACAGTCAGGAGATCAGATAGTACGTGTTGTCATCTAATCTGGTAGACAGTAAATTATAAATCGTTTATAGTGGATTCTTGATTAGCAAAATGCTAAGAGCTTTTTTTCAATTGGATTTCTCCATGATCATACCATGTGGTTTTACTGTTTTCTTCATTGATTATATTAACTGTGGTATTTAAACATAGGTTAAATTTACTTGCATGTTTAATCATCTAGAGATAATTAATTGGTGACATGTTGCTAATTAATTAATAATTTTAATTCTGCATAATATACATATTCACTCACCTCTATGTATTGTTAGGGTCGAACTACGTAATTTTCACCCATGACTTGTGATCTTGACTGAGATGTATTTTTTAATATGGACCTTAAACCAAACTCTAACGGTAGTGAATCAAACTTAAAATCCACGTAAGTCATTAACTTCACCTGATTAATATTTAAAGATTTTGTGGAACCAAGCATGACACATAACGTGAACATTTTCTGTCTGTTCAATACAACTCTGGCACCTATACTAACCTTTAGGACTCTTCCTGCACAAGTGTACAAGTATCTTTTTCAATCAAGAGTATTCAAGGAGGTAATATTTCTCTTCAAATTGGAAATATGTCTCACAGTATCAAGTGTTATGACAATCTCATCAAACATCTTAATTATGATCATTCCAATATTAACTATCATATGAGGAGAGTTATTTTTTATTACCACAACACCTTTGGAACTGTTTCATATGTTGAGAACAAATTTCAATTAGGACAGATGAAAAGTGCAAGGTGTATCAAGAATTCAATCCTTGTCGGTTTGGAGTCGCAGTAAAAAAATAACCAAAAGTTCGCCATCATTATACCTCTCTTTTACAATACTGAGTTCACTTGAAGTTTTTTATTTTTGTTCTTCTAATTTGAAGTAGCTAAATTTTCCTTCTTATGCAACTTATAACAATCATTTCTGACATGCCCCCGTTTCTTACAATAATTATAGTTTTTATTACTATAATTAGACCTTAATATGCCACTCACATAATCATCATCAACAACAACGTCATCTCCATGAACCTCGGATCAAACAAGATACTTCATCTTTTCATTTGAAAATAGAGCATTATAAATTTCTTTAATGGTGAGAGTATCACGACTATATAAAATAGCGTCTCTAAACGACATGTATGAAGTGGGTAGCTAATACAATAATATTAACTCTAAATTTTCTTCATCATATTTGACCTCCAATGTCTCCAAATCAGCGATAATTTCCTTAAAAACAGTTAGTTGTTCTTCTAGTGATGTATCTCCTATCATACAATGAGAATAAAGACACTGCTTCAAGTGAAACTCGGTGTTTTAGACTTTTCATCATGTATGATTGCTCCTGTTTTAACCATTATGCATCTTCAGTTTTCTCCTTCAAAATGTCCTAAAAAATATTATTCGAAAGATGAAGATATATCTATGATAAGTTTTTTTCGATCCTTATGTGGTTTCTCCTCCAAACTCCAAGTTGACAGCATCTGGTCAAATCCCAACAACGCATCATCCAAATCCATTTGAACGAGCACTACCTGTATCTTTACTTGCTAAAGTGAAAATCTGGTGTTGCAATCTAGCAGTGTAATATCACTGTTAAAAATTTACCCAATTGTTTTAAGTATTAAAGATGAGTTAATGGATAACAAGAAAATAACAATCACAAGAACACAAGACATACATGGAAACTCAAGATGGGCATAATATCGAGCAGGGGCAAAGAATTCATAGATCTCATAACCTGATTGTGGGATAACCAAAATATGTGTTGTACACTACATATATAATACTATGAATCCCTAACACACTAAGAATATAATACAAAGAAGTGTTTAATATAAGGTGAGGTCCCAATACCACGTTTAAAACTAACAATGGAATATTTGGAATGGAATATGAGTAAAAAATTACCAAAAAACAAACAGAAACTAATTGCAACTTAGACCCCTTCAATATCTCTTCAAGTCTACTATCAACTCCCAAATTGATTTCCAACTTAAATTTCAAAGTAGGCTTCAATTAGAATTCCTAGCTATACTTCAAATAGAATTCCCAAGTGCTCTTCCAAATAGAATTTGGGTCATACTCTAATTCTAACGCAATGAATAATTGAAATTTTTTGATAATTTTTATGCAAGCTGCCAAATGCTATGAACTTCCAAAGTTTCAATTGACAATTGGAAATTCGAAACATGTGATATGTCATCCATTATATGTAACAAGATTTCATTGGCCACTCAGTAATAGGATTGAAAAGAGAGATTTGAAAGAATGGACACAAGCATTTTCTCTATACTATTTAAGTTGAGTACATTATACACAGCCAATTACTGTAAAATAATTGCAATTATTTGTAGTTAAATCACGGTACACAACAAAAAAGAGTTGGATAAAAATTATATAACACAGTCTAACTCTAAGAATAAAAATGAGACAAACAAACGTTGATTGTCGTGGAAATGGGAACCTAATAAAGAAATATTTGTTATTACATATAATGAGAAAAATTTATGATTTGTTTGTCAAGGTAAATCAATTTGCGTCCTAACAATTCCTCGATGTGACTGATTAAATTTCCACTTCATTGGCTGATATTGGAGACATCAATCGACTCGATGACATGGCTAACCACCCCTTGTGTCATTTCATTGAATGTCTATTTTATTTAGGTGAGAAAAGTTTTGGAATGATTCAAACTCTACAATTTCATAGCAAATTTTAATGTCCGTGACGACACTTTCCTTGAGACAATACTTTTCCCTTATCGAGAGAGTGCGAAAGGGATCTTAATAGGTCTCCGGATACAACGGAATGACTTACAGTGTTTGGTAGCAATTATGCACAAACGACAACAAATCGGAAATCAAGATGTATATGAATTTATATGAAAGTCTTTAAAATTGATATACTAAGAGAAAAGAAATGGAATCGAAAAGAAAAAATTGTTGATTACACTTTTGTATATAATGTAGCACTTTATATTATAATCTAGGGCGAGAATATTGAAAGAAACTCATTGAATAATACCAATGTAGAAATAAATGTCCAAATAAAAATACGCTATTCATGGAAATTTGAATGAACTAGACTGTACCATAGTCCGATCTCCCAAAGGTGTATTTTTATGTGGAAAATAATTAAGAACAATGAAAGCGAAATATTTAATGCACGATTTTTAACATAATAAATTTCGTAAAAAAATATAGATCGATAAATTATCATGTGGTGGATACAATCACAAGTATATATCTTGTTAGCTTGACAATGTATAAAATTCAATGTGCGTCTCATTAATGTGGTTATAGCCAACTCATTGACATACCTATTAATAATATTTATATAAATTCTTGAATGATTTTATATGCCTGAATCATATAGTTCACATGATATTATTATAAGGATGATTAAATACACATTGCACTCTTTTTTCTTTAATCAAGTTTTTTCATTGAATTTTCTTGATAAGATATTTTATGAGACATTTTTTGTAGCTTATTAAAAGTAATAATGTACTCTTTTTTCTTAATTAGAATTTTCCCGCAAGATTTTTCTATTATAATTTTAACAAGACATATTATTTGCTATAAAATGTATAAGAGACTGCTGAAGGGATTAACAATAATTTTATTTTTCAACACACTATCATATTGACTAAAGTCAAACAAGGATACATGGACACATTTTATGAAGACAATATATCTTGTATTGTACAACTCAAAGGAAACTATATCAAATGAGACATGATAAAACATCTTTTTCTAAACTTCTTCAATACACACAACCTGTTTTGTGAATATCGATATTTGTAAATTCTAAAATTTAGATAAATTAAAAATGAATTTTAATTTCAATATTGTAAATCTAGATGACAGGTAGTCAACTTACTACAATTAGTTTATAAAGATTCTAACAACATCATGCACATTGATAATGTGTTTGAGCAATTTTAGTTAAGTGTGAAATTTAATTAACAGATTAAAAAACACGAACACCATATGTAACGTGATAAACCACGAAGGGAAATATTCATGGATCCCATGTCATGAATTAAAACAATCCACTAATTAATTTATAAAAATAAAATAACAACCGTTTTTATAATTTCACAAAACTAACAAAAAAAAAAATTTCGAAAGAACTAGAACAACTCCATTTATTTCTTCTTCTTTTGACTTGTTGATGAAGTGTAATCTAATCTACTAGTCTTAACTTTATCACCACTTTCCTATTGTCTGCCGCAACCACCACTTGGACTAAGAACCCCTGTACATGCCATACAGCTTAATCAATAGATTGGATTAAACATTTAGCACAAGTTATTTTGTGTTCTTCAAATATTTGAAGAAAACATTGGCTTTGAAAAGATTCAATTAAGCATCACTTCATATGAACTCGCTTAAAGACGGCTACACTGCTCATCGCTAGGTCACCGAACATGATTAGTTTTTCAAAACTTAATTCATTTCTTGATTAATTTCTTTACTTATAGGTAAAACAATTATAAAAAATAAGAATTAGTTCTTAGTTAAACAATAGTCATTAAACACGGTAAGAGAATTAGTATATAGGATAATATACCAAAAGATTTTCTAGATTTGTTACTACATTAAAATGAGGAAAGATAATATTAATTTAATCTAACCTTATATTCATCTATTAACAAATTTGAAATATTTAGGATAGTAAAGAATCTAATTTTACACAAGCTATACTGTTATAACAATAAATCATATCCCGTTATATAGAAAGCTATAAAAATCGCAGCCCAAAAATTCTTGTCGAAACACTTATCATCCGACCAATCAATATTGACTATTGCCAAAATCTGTACGCTTTTCCCAGGCTTTGACAATTGAATTCTTAAAGTTTGACTATTAAAAATCCCTAGGTATATTGAGTAAGCCAATAAATAAAATCTATAAAATATGGCACACATATTTTTCCAACAATGTTCAATTATTAAATTCACTCAAGTGATAATGTGGTTGACTTATTCAAAAAAGCAACGCATTTACATTCAAGAAATTGGTATACGAGATAAGAATTCGTCGACTCAAAATTTTTTGAAGATTAAGGGAAGTAGTTGTACTCTTTTTATGTTTGACTTTAGTTGTCAATAAAATATATACAAGTCCATTAACTCTCGCTATTTTCTTCTCTTTTCTCTCTAGTGCATAACACAAGATGTATACTAGTACCAATTCATGAAGCAACAGAGTAAGGTAAGCACATAACAATTTTTTGAAGAAAAATTTCACATCTCATACTGTCGCTAATAGTATAATTAGACGTATGCACCCAAGATGCAATACTCCATTTTAATATCAATATAGCACAATACTAATTTCGTGGAACAAGGAAATGATTGTACTTTCGTGCAGAATAACTATGCTCACTAATTGCTCAAAAAGCACTGAATAATTTATTTTTTTAACTAAATTTTTATGAAAAAGAAAATAATAATAAATCAATTTTTAGAATTGATTTGGAGTGCTGAATCCTATTTATAGATTTTTCGTTGTCCAAGAAAAAAGCTACCAAATGCTATGAACTTCCAAAGTTGCAACCAGACAATTGGAAATTCAAAACATGTGATATGTCATCCATTATATGTAACAAGATTTCATTGGCCACTCAGTAATAGGATTGAAAAGAGAGATTTGAAAGAATGGACACTAGTATTTTCTCTATACTATTTGAGTATATATTATACGGCCAATTACTATAAAATAATTGCAAATATTTGTAGTTAAATCATGGTACACAACAAAGAGAATGGGATAAAAAGTATATAAAATAATTGCAAATATTTGTTATTAAATATGATAAGAAGCATTTATTATATGTACTGTCGTTTGTCAGGGTAAATCCACATGTGTCTCAACAATCCCTCGATGATACTAAATTCCCACATCATCATAGACAACAATCGGCTCGATGACAAGGCTAACCACCGCTTGTATCTTTTGATTGAAAGTCTATTTTATGTTGGTGAGGAAATTCTTGAAATAACTCAAACTCTATAATTTCACAGTAAATTTTAAGGAACGTAATGACGTTTTCTTTAGGACAAGATTTCTCCTCATCAAATAAGTGCACAAGGGATAAAAATATTTTTTCAGGATACACTGGAATGACATGTAGTTTTTGATGGCTATTATGCACTAACGATAATAAATTGAACAAGAAGTATATGAATTTATATGAAAGTCTTTATAATTTGGTTATGAAGTATTCCGGATCACAAGAAATATAAAGTGAAAAACATTTAACATAATGCGCATTGAGTAGAGGAGGATAAGAGAATATGTGAAAATGCTTAAATTTCTTACATCTTACTAGAGAAGCCTTTAATTTATTTATAGATATGAGTGTGTTTGATCCTTTTTTTTTTTTGGAAAATAAGTTTTGTAATAGTATTATTTTTGAAAAATGTGTTGCCAAAAGGTGGAATTTTTTTTCAAAACATGTTAAATGTAAATGTTTATTGAAAGAATGCGTGGATGAAAATGAGATTGAAAAAAAAAATGATTTTTGATAAAATGAAGCTCAAATAGGTGCTACGTTACACCTCTTCATAAAATTGTAACTAATAATATTAAAAAAAAAAAAAACTACTTAAACATTATATTATACTCATTAGAATTCAAAAATTCGAATTTTGAATGAGATATTAGTACTGTAATATATTCCGTCGTAAACATATTACTTTCTAGAATATCAAATTTCTCCTTCCAACAAACCTGAAAACATTTACTCTTCTTGAACAGGCACGGGATGATCAACATGATCGAACACTAGTTTGAACCATGAACAAAATCGAAAAAAAAAAATAAAAAAATTTCGAGTCCACCAAATTCAAGATGTGTCATAAAGATGAATTTTCTCCCACATATATATATACAATCTGAAATTGGTGTGTAAAATTTTGGCATAGAAGAAGGTTACTTAGAGAGCGTCATGGTCATTCAAATAGACAAAAAAACCTCTTCACAAATTGTGGTGATCGTTGAGGAACGCTTTCAAACGAACAGAGACATTTGTTAAGTCTGTCACAGTTGATCACATACTTCGGTTAAAGGTCATAGACGATCAAAAGTTGCAAAAGTCGATCACATTCATAAACAAGTGTCGATTGAAGGTCACAGACGTCGGTCACAACTATAAAAAACATGTACAAAAAGTCAATCGGTTCGAAATAATAATCCCGTTATGAATAATTTCGCTCAAGTACCTAAAGAATTTGATAATTACAATTTGGTCCAAATATTTAAAAAAAAAATCCATAAAATTATATATGACAAAGGATCCCCACATACGCATCACACCAAACCGAGTAGAACCAAGCCGAGTCGGCTAGAAAGACAATGATGACACATGATTGTGGGGCATGGACCGATCCCAATAGGAACAAAGTTTCCCTCCTTCCAAAAACTAGGAAGTTCCTATTGGGGTCCAAACCAAATTGCCAAACTTTGTCTATTTAAACCAAAAAAAAAAAAAAAGGTTTTCGAGTTTACCTATGTGGTATCAATAAGTAATGGAAAATCAATCAAATTCTTCATTTACACCAAGTTCAAGTGGGTTACTTTGAATCAAAAGATTTCATTTCAAACTAAATGACTTTCGACAAATAAACATATAATTTAATCCTCTCGCGAAGTAGAATATGAATATGCTAGGCCCCGTTAATTTTGGATTACTAGTTCCGCTGAAATTTGGGCTCCAAGTTGATACATTTCACAATATATAAGCCATTTTTCAACAATTAGTTGGTAGGACTAACAGGTGCCAAGACGCGTGTTCCTGGTATATAGCATGGCGCAGCTGCCTGATACGGGGCAGAGATTCTGGATAGCCTTTCCGACCTTCGTCTACACCAAATTTTGTCCATGTCCACTGTTCAATAACTCTTTCATTTCATCTTTGATCCATATTCCAATGTCCAAACGACATTATTTTGAAAATCTCTCCAACAATCCTCCACCATTTTCAAAATGAATGAAGTTTCTTCCATATAAGTTCACCAAGCTCTTGTGTAGTTAAGGTTAAATTTAGATTTTAACCTTCACTTAGAGATAATACCTCAAATGCTAAGCAAGATGACATGGTTGACAAGTTTTGAACCAGAAACCCTACTTAACTAATCGGATGCATTCCATGCACAAGCTTGAATAAACGTTCATAACATTGTTACGTGAATAGGCCATGTGTCCTATATCCTGATATATTAGTGAATGTCTTTGGTAGCTAGCCAAGATAGTTTGGAAATGAAACTACCCCAACGTTTATATAGATAGACTTATGAGAATACTAGCGTATCTAAAGTATTATATACATATCTATGCAAGTCCATTAAAATTAAATAGCTCAGCCTCTTATTTTCTTGTGAGGTTCACCAAATACTATTACCTTGTGATAAAATTTCGTGTTCGCAATTCTCATGTGATGTACTTTACTCATTGAACCTAAAATCTCAATGTTTCCAGTGTTATGTCAACTTACCAGCATTGGTGATTATTTGTTGACCAGAATACCATTTACTTTGTTTTCAAAACTAAGTCCATTGCAAAGCCTTTTATCAGAGGATCCACCAAGTTTTGACTTAACATAGTCCATGGTTATTATACCATCTGAAATTCTTTATCCAATGTGTCTAGACTTGTCATTGTATATTTGGATATAAGCTCTAGACAAGGTAGTTTTACCATCACAATGAATTGAAATGGTGCATCAGTTTAAGACAAATATGGATTTCCTCCTTTAAAAAATTCCTTAGCCATTCCCCCGTCCCTACAACATGAAGCAAGGGATATGACCTCAACTTCCATGGTGAGTTCACAATGCTTGTTCGCATTTGATGCCCATGATATGGCACCTCCACAAAGTGAATAATTTCATCCACTACTTGATTCATGATCTTCTCTATTCGTAATCCAACTACTATCTACAACCTTCTAGAAACCAAAAAATAGTCGGAGTAATATATACCATAATCAATAATCGGTTTTAAGTATTTTAAGACTATATATTGTTTGCCAATGAATTGACCTGGATTACTTGTACATCTACTTAGTTTCCCAACGGCAAATGCAATGTTTTGTCTTGTACACATCATTGAAACAATCGAGAGACCGCTCTTTCCATATTATAATACTAATCCCAGAATCAAATAGGGCAATTACCAATCAGCAATCATAATAATCAAACATTCTCAATATCTTTTCAATTTAGTGAGATTGAGTAAGTATCATCCCGTTCTCCTTTCTTATGATTTTACTACCTAAAATCACATCAGCAAGTCCTTTATTTTTCATTTCAAAATTAGATCACTACAGATTAAAAGAGCCAAAGTAAAGGTAGACACGTGTCGCCATTTCCAATCGTAGTAAAAAATCTCCCAAACTTTTTTTTAATCCCTGAAATTTGTTTAAATTTCCCACACCGCCATTCCTACTTCTCCATTATCTCACGCAACCACCTACTCCTCAATTTTCCAACGCAACCTCCCATTGCAAATTTCTCATTCCTTTCTATTTGCAAGGCTAATGCTATTAAACAATATATTTTTTGCTCCTAGAAAACTTTGGCAAACTTGTGCAATTGGAATACACCTGGATTATATTTTCCCCATTTTTTTGTGTCATTATATAGCCATTCATTTAAATTTATATTAATTCTTCTTCGAATTCTCTAGTGACTGGTTTCTTCTTCTAGGTTTTGTTTTCGACTGAATTTGCAGCTTTTTTCACTTTCTTTGAAGGGGAGATCTTGTAGGAGTTCTTCACTTTGACAAGCTTTTCTGATTCTACGAACCTTTTCAACTGGTTTGAGAGAATTTTCTTGATTTGGGTGTTGGAATTTAATGGTTTTATGAGATGTGAATATATACTTTATGTTTGACTGCATGGGTTGAGTTTTAAAATTGAGATCGATGCTNAAACTTGAGTATGGGGATTTGATGATTTTATTGGGTAAATTTGCATGAATTAGTTCACTTTTTATATGGATTGTGAAGATTCATTGACTTATTTAATCAAATTTGTATCTCAAATTGAAATAAGAAATGTAATTGGTAGTACTGTAAAAAAAAAAAAATCCCCTCCACCGCGCACGGAGGTTTCTCCTTGTACGTAAGGAGGTTTCGTGTGCGCGGAGACTTCCTCCGTGCGCACAGAGATTTTTTAACAGTGAGATACATTTTCATATTCTCAAAGTTGAATCAAGATAAAATATATGTTTTAAAACATATTGTCATATTGTAAATTGTGAATGGATTGCATAAGAATCCTTAAATTGATTTGTATTTGTATGTCGAGTTTGTTAATATAATTTGTATGTCGAGACTTATTCTTTATTTTATTAAACACTTATTTTTAGCAATCATCCAATTAACGTACAACACACGTTTGCTCCACTAGTAATATTAATAATAATGACTTAGTGTAATTATAATTTTCATATTAGATTCAAGTATTAACTTATCATCCACATATAGACAAATAAGTTATGAAGAGACTTCGATCCTTGCACATGTGCATAGTAGCACTCGAATCTAGTATCTCCAACAACAAAGGCTTCACAAGTCGTAGCCACAAAAATGGAGATTCCATCTTATTTTTGTATTTTTAAAAAGCAATAGTTCCATTTGACGTGTCTCTGTTTGTCACAATTGTAACAAGGTCATTTCTTCTTTGAATCCTTATCTTTGGAATCATGTTTTTTGTTTTTGTTTTTCTTTGATACTTTCCTTCATTGTCCTTTCTAGTTTCTTTGTCCTCCATCACAAAGACCCTAGAGGTTTGGCAAATTTTTTCCTTTGATTTATCCACCATTTGGAAATCATCCTCTTTGCAAAGATGCCTATTGGAAAATTTCGTGTATGGAGTGACAAACAACGCTGGAAAATTCTTCAAATTACTTTTAAAATTATGTAGAAATTTTGACGGAGTAACGGTAGGAAATAAACTCCAAATAAATCCTCAAAAATGTACAGTAGCAATAATATCAAAGTCAAAACAAGTGTTGAACAGTTTGTCCTTAAGTCGAATTTGCGCCGCAACAATGTCTATGATTTATGGCAATCAATTCTCAACATAGAACGACTATTTTTTTTTTTAGTAGCACTACAACACATAAGAAACGGCAAATCAGAACTTGGTTTACGAACTCTGGTACACAAAGTGAAGAAAACAAGAATTTATGCAACAAGAATGCAAGAATTTGGTTGAAAAATAAGAGAAAACGAATGCTATATGATTGCATATCATTCGTGTGAAGATTGGGACATCTCTAAGGTCTTAATTATAGATGTTGAAGGGTTGTAGGCCAAGTAGTACGACCCAAAACATAATAATCGCGCGTTTCCAAATTTTCGATCGCTGTTCGCTCGCTACATTGCTAGAGCGACACTTTCAGTGAGCCAATCGCTCGTTGTTCGCTCGAGCGTCGCTTGAATGAGCGATACTGTCGCTTGAGCGACGGTGTTATCCGATTTTCCACATTTTTCCTCCCAATTTTGGACCACAGTTTCTTATTCATCCAAAATTGGTTTTGAGACACTAGTTATACACGAAAATCAAAATTCTTTTTCAGGCCCCACAAGGGGCGCTACCCCCTACGATCCCCGCGACCTGACCGGACAGGCCAATCCCTGTTCTTTTGGGGACTTCGCCCTCGAGCACCCCATTTCGAAACGGTAAAGAACAAATAAACGGGTTACATTTTCGTCGAGGTTGACATGAAGTCACACTTTCCAATGCTTGATTTTAGATTCTTAACCAATCTTTCACGTGTTTTAAAACAATTTCCAGCAATGCAGACCCAATTCTTCTATTGAAAGATCATCTTTTTATATGTTAAGACAATTATTACATTCTTTGTAAGAGAGTGGGAGTTTGTCAAGTTTGTAGGATATAATGATAGATTCATCCCTGTTCATGTTGTATTGCATATATTAATTATAAATGTGGGTATCTCATAAAATTGTTAAATTACTTTCTTGTTGTCCACCATACGGTATTTAATATATTTATAGGCCAAGAATTTCTTACTTGTTTCATCTTCTGACCTAAACTTAGCCTCATTGATTCTTATATCTCCTTAATGGTTTTCGTTCTGTGATATTGGTGGAAAAGAGCATTCGAATGTGACCCGTGCAAATATAATCATCTTGATCACATTTTTATCTAGCTCATGTATTCTCCAATGGTCCATCTTCTGTTTCTTCAGCCTTAGAGTTGTGAGCATATATGTGAGAAGGAATTGCAGTTTGTTTTTCCAACTTTTGAAGTTCAACCATCAAACCTTTCTAACTTCACGAAGTTGACTGTGAAATCTCTCAAATAATGATATAGGAGAAGTCATTGCCAATCTTCTCAATTATTGTCTTAAGACGTGATGACGTTTTCTTTAATATAATTTTATCCCTCATCAAATGAGTGCACAAAGGAACCAAATATGCCTTCACGACACAATTGAACGACATGTAGTGTTTGCTGGCATTTATGCACTAACGATGACAAATCAAATACCAAGTATATGAATTTATATACAATTCATTGTACTCTGGTTCTGTTGTGTACCTGATAAGAGTATTTTACACACTTATTCGAACTTTAAAATATTGATATTTCGTTGTTATTTTGATAGGCTATAGGCTAATCTTTTGTATGTTTTTTTTATTAGGAGAAACTCAATGATTAGACTTGAAATTAGAAGAAATTAGCTAAAAACAACGGAAAAGGGTGAATTTCAAAGTTTGAGGATCAAATTGTAAATATTCAATAGTTGACTCGGACCACAAGACAATATCTGTAGATTTTTAGGAGTCAATTGGATGTAAACAGAATTAAAAAAAAGGAATGAAATATAATCAAAGTATCATCAAAAATCAATTTACAATCATACAAATTATATTCCAAATTTTTAGCCGAAGATTGAGACTCGTTCTTAACATAGTAAATGTTTAAATTGGAAGAATGCTATTCTAGCAAAGTTGTAACCCTTCGAGTTAGTTTACCAACGCATTTTGAATTGCCTGAATTGGATATCGAAAGGAAAGGTTATGCTAAAAGTACTAACGACACGTGCGCATAAGATAACTTTCCTTATTCGATTGGAACTCTTTTGGAAATCAGTTTAGAAGTGATTTTTAATTTTCAACTCTTGTAAATATCTAACAACAGAATACAATGGTTACACCTCTCACATACGTGTCATACACCAAAATTCATCAATTGACATCATCAAAGTGAGACCAATCTATTGCTCTTGTGAGAATTAAAGGGTGACAATTATAAGTTTTCAAAAAATTGGAGTTTCAGCCTTAATTTTTGGAAAGACAACAAGAAGATATATTGGAGATTCATCAAGAAACTATTGAAGAGATTCAAGATTTTAGGATCCATCTTTTTCTCCATCAATCTAAAATATGGGTTATGTTCTTTCAATTAAACATATTTTCTTATGATTTTGTAATACTAGGCTAGGGTTTGAATTAGTAAGACATTGATGAACCCTTATTATGATGTTTTAATATAAATTCGATAATTGCATATTCAATATATGTTTATTCTTGGATGATTGTTAGGATTTCATGACTTTTCAATTACTTGATCACTAATTGGATTAATTGTGAATATTATTGATTTAATTTTCTATGTTTTGCATAATTTCTATAGATGTTTTAGTATTTTTAATACATGCTTTCATGTTTAAATCTTTCATAGAGATATAGAAAGATCACATGAGAAGATGGATTTAATTCATATCGAGAGATGCTTTAATTAACTTATGAACAATGATGAACAAAAATATGCACATATTGTTATGTTATTTTTTTTTTTTTTTTGAAACTGATTAATAAGAGAGATTCAAGGTCTTAGTAATGTCACATTAAAATTTACATAAGCTTTATAAATTGCTCAATAGAATAATTAGTTAATTCAAAATAAATTCTTTAATAAAATTGGCTATTCGATTAAAGTTAACATTAATTGATATTAGATTAAGTACATAGTACTTGTGTGAACGATACTGTATTCATCACTTTATTACTTTTTCGTGACACCGTACACTCGCAAAAAATCAAATGGTTAGTAACAATAAGAAAGAAAGAAGTTTGGAGTGAAGAATAACGAACATTATGCAAGTTTAGTAGAGGAAAATTAGAAAGAAATTGAAAATTCTTTAGTTAATGTATATGATTAAAAAACCTTTAATCTAATTATAGATTTGCGTTACACCTCTTCACAGAGTTGCAACTCATCATAACCACCTCGTACACTGATATATTGCGCTCGTTACAACTAAATAATTTTGAATTTTGAACAAGAAACGGATAGGAAGGAGATGTAAATTCCTGATGCCTAGCGTGGCATGTCGTCAGCGTGTGGCGAGGCCATGCTATATAAGGTAGAAATTTTGCCTTTTCGGGTCGTGCCATAGCACAAGTGGTGGCAATGGGCCGAGCCGAGCCGAGCCGAGCCAGCTCGGCCCATGCCCACACGAGCTGAACTCGTGGCTCGCCCAAAGCGGGCCATTCGAAGATCGGTTCGGCTCGTTTTTGACGATTTTTTTTTTTATAAAACACTATAAGTCTACTCATGTCTCATTAAAGTCTAAACCGAAAATATATACACATTGTCTAAACATTTTTTAAAAATACATTTTTCAAAATATTTTTCTTTTTTAAAATAGTAATAAAAAAATGGATAAACAAATAGTGGGCCGCTCCGTTCGGCTCGTTTCGTTTTTTTTTTATATAAAACACTATGAGTCTACTCATGTCTCATTAAAGTCTAAACCGAAAATATATACACATTGTCTAAACATTTTTAAAAAATACATTTTTCAAAATATTTTTCTTTTTTAAAATAGTAATAAAAAATGAATAAACAAACCCTCCTCCTTTGTCCGGGCTTGGTACCGGCTACTTCAATTTTGAGTAGGCGGAGTTAAAAATTGTACACGAACAACTTGTTACGTGTATAATTTTTTTAAAGAATTATAAAAGTACTAAAATTAAATTTTGTGATTAATATGACTAAATTAAATATCACTTACTTGACTACTTGCAATTTCGGCATATTTATCTTGTATTCAATAAGAAGCGTATTCCCAGTCCTTCATGTACATTAATACTTCCAAGATATCTTCTTTTAGCCGACTCCTGACCTTGGAGAGAACCATTTTTCCTGCACTAAAAGCAGACTCCGAAGTTACGGTGCTAACCGGAGGTGTTAGTAGATCTTTTGTCAATGCAGAAACTACTGGCCATCGGCGT
>CAIGRP010090431.1:4183-23301 GCA_903798385.1 Fraxinus cuspidata
CCCCCCCCCCCCCACCCCGTCCCCGCCCCGTTCCCCGTTTAAGGCGGAGCGGGGCGGGGGCGGGGCGGGGCGGGGCGGGGAGGGGTTATTCCCCGTTTACTCCCCCGTTTAATTTTTTTTTAGTTTTTGATAATTTATTTTTATTGCTCTCATTCATTAGATTAAGATAAATAATTTTAATTGCCATTTTTTATTAGAACTAATGAAATTTCATGAAATTTTCCATTTAAATTATTGAATTTAAAAAAAAAAAATTAAACAGGGCAGGGTGGCCCGCCCATTTCCGGAACCCGCCTCGAGACAAAATTATCTGCCCCGTCTCCGCCCCGAATACCTGATTAAGCGGGTTATCCCCGCCCCGTTCAGGGCGAAGCCCCGCAGGTATCGGGTTTTTTTGTCATCCCTAGTTGGGTTGAACCTTTCAAGAAACAATCTATCTAGTTTTCTTCCTCCAAATATTAGGCGATTGAAGTCTTAATTTTCTTGATTTATCAAAAAACCACTCTCTGGCGGTATTCCTACTGGTATTTCTCAATTGGATTGAGGGTTAGATTTGTCATACAATAACTTGGGCAAAATTCCACAGAGCATTTATTTACGAACGTTTAGTGCTCCTGCATTCAAGGGAAACCATGGAATTTGTGGTTTCCACTTATAAAAGTTTGTCCAGGAGATGAAATTGCTCAAATCCCGAGGATCAGTGATAATGCTGATGGTATAAAAATCCAGGAGGAGGACAAGTTTATCAATGATGGATTTTACATTAGTATGGCTATCGGGTTTGTCTTTGGATTTTGGGGAGTATGTGGTACTTTAGTGCTCGGATTGTATTTTCCAGGTATTAGAATAGCGTAATGGATTGGTTGTACGTAGATGGCCATCAACAAAATCCGACTCAGAAGCATATCACAAATTTGTAAAATTTTAGCATATGCGATATTGTCTACTAGCTAACCTTTGCAATACCTAAAACTCAGATGTGCTTGTTTTTCAATTATGTCTAGTTATATTCCATTACAGTTGTACTGGATGCAATAATTGTGCGCTAATGAAGTTATAATGAAATGTGTATTTTGTGAATCCTTGTAATTGATGAGTTCATAGTTCAATATATAATCGTCACATCATAAAACAATAAAATAGGAATCATCAATCATATAATCGTGAGCATAAAATGCAAGAATGGATGTATAATAAATTTGTTTTGTAGAAACTGAACTAGACGGGGCAAACTGCAAACATAAATTTATATACTAAAGGGGAGAGAAGCGTAATTTTTTGCAATGATTGAAAACCTTTTGAGCGAGAAGATTTATGAAAAACAAAGTAGAAAAATATTTTCTGCAAAATCGCATGGTTTGTGGTTGAAGAAGAAGAAGGCAAAAAATGCACCTTCAAAGTTTCGTAGGCCTACCATCAGGACACACCACATTTTTATGTTTATGTTGAACGCTATTTGGTTCATCAGAGCAAATATTTCAACCAAGTGTTTACAACGTTGAAATTCTAATACTTGTATGTTCTCATCAGCATCTGTTCTTTTAGTATTGTAGTTGTAAGACAGAAGAATAACATTTCTAATCTATGCATTGGCAATATTGATTTGATTTATAGCCACTGTTCAGTTCAAGCTCAGCTACAAACATTTAATAAGATCTAAGTCGAAGACAATTCTTATGAGTTCCAAAACTTTCCAACTACACATTCCATCGATTTTATTAATATCTAATATAAATCTGATTTCTATCTAGACCAAAGAGGGGCCAACCATTAGAATAATTTTTTTCATTTCATTTAAACCATAATAATGTATTATGTATCACTCTGCTCTCTTTAAAACATGAGCTGGTGTTGGTTTGCGTGAAAGGGGGCTGGGTATATCCATTATCAACACCTATTCTATTCAAGTCTTTTAACCTTTGATCATCTCTCTATTTCTCATATCAATGTCGAGGTCGAGGGCGAGGGCATTACAACATCATAAATGAACACACAATAGAGGCAAGTAATTCTCATAAAGGAAGAATGAGATTGATTGTGAAGAAGGGATATAATATGTACGGGAAATAGAATATCAAAAAGCATGAATATAACTACTTCAAATTGCAATTGGACAAAGTAAAGACTTAAGGCATCAACAACACATAACTTCGCAAAGATTAATAGCCATATGTAGACGACCACAACAAAATCCACTTGACATTGACCAAAAAGCATATAAAAAATTCGAAAAAGAGCTTCAAATTGTATCATCTAGAGTGAAAATCATTTTTCTTCCCTTATTTGCCAAAAGATTATATGCTTGTAAGGAACCGGTTGTTATCATGCAATTCAGCAGGTCACAATAATATCTTAACAATATCTAATTTCAAAAATACGTTTTATCGACAGAAGCACATGCACACGCCCTGAATTTTATTCTAGATGTTGAGGCAATCTTATGGAGAATATGTAGCAGGCACACAAGAAAACTAGACGACTGTGTGCAGTAGAGATAAATGACCTACAAGAATATACCAATTCATCATTATGTAAATTAATTTTTCTTTTTCCTCTACGAAATTCACAATAGAATGAATCTATCAAGAGAGTTCTCTAGATACTTGTAAACAAGTGCTTCGAAGCAAAGAAATGAATAATATCTTCCTACAATATATTCACTAACTTTTGACACCAGCTAATTGAGCTTCATGTTTACGTAACCAAAAGAAATTCACTAATTTAACATTCATACACAGATAAAACCATCATTCCTTTCAGACTTCCTAAACTCCAAACTAATCCTATTAACCACTCCATTTGTACCACATATATTCTTCCTGCATTTACTCATCCAAAACCATCAACCACCACAACCAAATTCATTTCACTCCTGGATTCCTTTATAATTAATAGAAGACCTAAGAATAGCACAATCTATTCACGTCAAAAGAACGGCTCAAGAACACAACATTTACTCTGGCATAATCACACTTTACCTGCCATACATGCACTAGAAAAGAGACATCAGAGAGAAAATATTAAGAAAAAAATCAGGATACATATATAAAAAATAATTTATAATATTAACATACCCCAGGTAACCTCACAATTTAAGATGCATAGATCTTCCAGCAATGATTTGTAGAGGCTATTAACCTGCTTCCACAGACAGGAACTACAACAATGTGGAATTGTCAAAACTTAAAAGCAATAAACTAAAAGTGGAAGAAAGTTAGAAGCAGAAAACAAAGCACAGTCAGCCACCTGAGTAATCGTTAGATAGAACAACACACAATGACAGTAAACAATTATTAAGAAGTTCAAACATAAAATAGAAATCAAATTTGAGAGGTCCGGATGCTCTAAAGTAAAAATAATCCTCCAAAAGACCGAAGATAGTCCTACAAAAGGAATAACCAATAGGAATAACTCTCTGAATGAGTACTGTAACACAAGGCTGGATGAACTGAACTTTGTAGCAACTCTCTGCAAAGGTCATAACAGTACAGCAAGGTTAAAGATGTGAGTCCCAAACTTCCAACAAGTAAGTCATGGCAAGAGATAACAAATCAGGATGACAATTGCTCCAACAAACAGCCTGTCAAAATATTACAATCACGACAAAGAAACAAGTGTTATGATTCAAGTGATAATAATTAAGCAGTCTCGCACCAAAAGTGAAAATATGCATGCATGTTTATTATCAAACATAAATACGAGATTAAAGAAAGCCCGATTCCAGTTAATGGGAGAGGAGGCGGACTGGCAACACAGATAGTCGTACCCAGTCAGAACATGCCTATCTGCACAACTTAAACAACAATTAAAATGAGGCAAAACCAAAATATAATCTGCATAATGCTGTAGTCGTACTGAGCGCTTGTTTGAGCCTCATTTTGGGGGGAAAATGTATTTTGGAATAGTGATCTTTTCAAGGATGTGTGGTTAAAAAATAAGAAAAAAATTTCAATTTAGGTGTAGAATTATTTTATTGGAGAACGTGTGGTTGAAAATGAGTTTTGAAAAAAATGAGTTTTTGGAAAAAATGGGGCTAAAAAGGGCTGGATTAGGTTCTCATCTCCTCATCAGACAAAAATGAAATTTGTTAAACAATGGATATAAGAGAGAACAAATACAGGTGACTTTCAAGTGTTGTGGAAAAAAAAATGTTCCGAGTCATGATAATAAAAAGAAATTAGTAACTAACGGAAATTGCCAAAGTCCAGAGTAAACTTAAGAGTCAAGCTACAGCCAGAGGCATATATACACAGTTCCAATAAAGAATAGTTCTCCAAGAAACTATAGATTCTATAATCTTGTGCCCGTGAATGCCCCATGTCACTGGTTAGAGTCAAATCAATCACTTCGCAAATCAGGAAGCCTACTCTAGCAGAATTATCATGTCCTCAATTGGACACCTGCTCACCCCAAAAATAGAAAAACTACAAGTCCACAAACTAAGCCTAATTATCAAATCTGGAGTTAGTTACGTTAATAATCTTCGCTACTCCATTCATGCATCTGTACATCTAATGAAAGATACAATCAATTAAATCATTTTGCAACCACATCAATCTACCTCTCAATCTTCTAACACGGTCTACTCGGACGGACCGCATCATTCTCGTAACTAAGGACTTCTTTAGATACACTCCGATGTAGCAACTACCTAAGTCATCCTACCAATATTTTAACATCCCCATTTTATTATATTCCTAGTTAACATTATAAATTGAAAAGAAAAAGTAAGTCCATTATGAAGAATGGTTTGACAAAACTTGACAAAATCAGATTACTCCATGGGTGTTCTGAAACTTCAACTCCCTCTCACCAAAACTTGGACACAAAAAGGAGAAAAAAAATTAAAAAAAGGTGAAAAGTGGAAGGTTGCAGTAATTTTTTGTTCTTTCCTCTTGCTAGAGAAGAAAACTGATTGTGCTCCACATATTATTGGCCTATGAACACGTGTTAAACTCACATCACAATTGACCATCGTGGTAAAAAGATGTGAGATTTCAATTTTCTTGTCTTCTCAATTCCCTCATTGTAATCTCCAGCCATCCATAACCACATGAACAACATGAGTTTAACATCAACGGGTGTTGGACGGTATGTGATTACAATTTGATGGAGTTGGAGACAATTCTTGCCCTTGTAAATACAATTATATCTTGTTGTAATGCAAGAAAATAAATAAATCCAGCTTGTTTACCATTCATACGGAAAGGTCATCCCGGAAGGTTGCATCATCATTTCATTTCCGCCATGAAGTTCTCATATTCTGCATCTGTACTATAGCTGCTCTTCTCCGCAGATGATGAAGGTGGAGGTACAGGTGGATTTGAGGCCCAAGGAACATTATTCAAACTTTGTGAAGGATCAACAGTTGGCTGAGGCACAGCAGGAGGAGGGGGAGGGGGAACTGAACCGTAATAAGATGGGTAACTGTATGAAGGCATTGGATACACAGCTTGGGCATTTGGTGGCACGGATGTCACAGAATTTCCATAGACATAAGTCGAAGCAGATTGAGCAGGAGCACTACTCTGAGATTGCACTCCAGGTGGATAATTTTGTTGCGACTCCCCAGAAGACGCATAATTTTGTAGGGTATCAAGAGAAACAGTCTGTGATGGGATACCAGAAGATGCCGGTGGCATTGGTGGGGGATATTGCATCCCATATGGAGGAGGTGGAGGATAAAGGGTTGAACCCGGAGGAGGTGGAGGATAAGATGCATAAGGAGGAGCCACTGGTGGTCCCCATGGAACTGGAGCCCCAGTATAGCTCCCTGGTGGTGCACTACCAATTGGACCGCCGGTATTATACTGCTGAGATGGGTAGGTACCAGGAGGCTGATTTGGAGGATATGTAGGCATTGCTGGAGCAGGAGGGCCAGGTGGCACAGTTGGCTGAGGAGGTTTACCGGCAACTCTCACTGCAATAGTTCTCCCATCTAGTCTGTGGCCATTCATACTCACAATGGCATTATTAGCTTGTTGGACATCAGCATATTTAACAAATCCATATCCTTTACTCAGACCAGATAGGCGGTCCTTGATAACCTTAGCCATCACAATTTCACCAAAGGGAGAGAACAAGCTGATCAGACCATCATCATCCATAGTAGGTGGCAGATATCCAATATACAAATTTGTCTCGTCATATTCCTTTGGCTTGATTATGCTAGACCCCAAACCAGCTTGTGTAGTGTTATTACTACTCGCCCAAGGAGGATTGGTTCCTGAACTGCCAGGGCCAAGGGCAAGTGTTGCAGAGTTTTGCTTGGTTGCAGACTCAGGAACAGTGCCTCCTAATTCTGCCAAGAAGTTCTGATACTCATCATCCATTTTCTTGCCCGTAGTATTCTTCACTGGGCAATCAATTGTAGGATGCCCACCATCACCGCATATCTTACATAAAACATCACTCTTAAATGTAGAAGAACGAGAAGGACATGCATACTGCCGATGCCCAGGCTCGCCACACAACCTACAATACTCCTCATCCCTAATAGTACCATTCAATGCAGCGAGCTCCTTAAGCTGTTGTCTTTTATGTTCATTGAGAACCTCATCAACCGGCTGCAAGAGCTTCTCAACCATACCTGCGGCAGCATCAAGAGCCTCCTGAGTTTCAGCCTCCACCAAGACATGCAAATCCTCGTTTTCTGAAGGGTCGGGCTTCAAATTCTTATTCTGCTGCAGCCTACCTTCTTTCATTGAACCTTTACCCCGAATCACAATCTTTGCTCCCGTCTCTCTTTCCATCCTCTTCTGAGTGTTCCCTCTTGGTCCAATAATCAGTCCAATAAAATTATAACCAGGATACTCTTTCATTGGGATGTAAAGCTTCTTCTGAAGCTTAGGCGGCCTATAATCTGCAGGTGGCTTAAAGGCAGGATTTTTCTTAATTATCTGTGATATAATTTCTTGTCTCTCCCTATTCAATTTTTCACGAGCACGATACTCCCTAGTATTAATCCTGATTCCCATGTTATCATAAATAGGTTCCGGAGAAGGCGACCTAGCACCCTCAGGGCGGTCATCCAAAGGTAACCCAGATTGCAATTTCCTACTAATTTCAAGTAACCTACTATTCAGAGCTTGAATCTCGGGATCAAATTCAATACCTCCAGTAAAATCCTTCATGAAATCAGGCAATTGAATCACGGGCTTGGGCTCGTCATCAGCCCATCTGGACTTCCGCTTCCTCCCACCAGTCCCACTATTATCATCGACTCCTCCAGTTCCAACCACATCGTTGCTCGATTCGCTCGGCGGAGGATCCCACCTGGACCTCCGCCGCTTCCTGCTGGTCGTCTCCTCTTCGCCTCCGGAGAAATCCCTGTCGGTGCTATTGGTCAACCCATTTTCTGAAACCAAAATCTTCGGCATCTCGGGTTTTGACGCACTTCCATTCGGAGCTCCATCTTCAATAGTTGGATTAGGTGTATTTTCTTGTGGATTTGATGAATCTAGGGTTTTTTGTAATTGAGTTTCGGGATGTGAATCCGATGGGTTTTCAGGATAAGAGTGAGAATAATACTCCTGCGATTCGGAGGGAGGTTCAGACGGCGAATCCATGTCGTTTGATTGAATAGTGTCCATTCCAGAGAGAGAGAGAGAGATTCTGCTCTGAGATGTGAAGAATAGAGGAATAGCAAGTCGTGCAACGGATCTAGGTTTATATAGCGAGGAATCGTCTGGTCCAGAAAGGGCGGTCCATGTGTTAGACTAGGATACGTATTATCGTGATTGGCTAGCCTAAGAGCATGTTTGGCTTAGCTTATAAGATTCTTTTTGTGCTTATTTCTTTCTGAGATGATATCTGCTTTTCCAAATTCGCTACTGTGCTGTCCTCTTGATACATTTTGATATTTTGACACATTACATTTTCTCAGTAAAATGGATACATCATGTTGTGTATCAAAGGTGCCAATGAATATACGTGTTTTCGTTTATTAATAAAAAGATACAAAAATTATATCAAGGTGATAAGTTCGAGACAAAATATCTCAACTCTTTTAGAAGAATTAAGAGTGACGTAATCGAACTAAGAAATCTCTTCTACGAAAGAGCAAACCTAAACATGCTCTAAGCTTAAAAAGAAGTATGTGTACATTTTTATTTTTAACATGTTTGAACAAACTTATTTATTTTTAGTTATGTTTTTATTTTTAAACATATGTGAAATGACAATGCTCTTTGTTTACTTTTAAATAAACTTCTCTCTCTCTCTCTCTTTTTTATATCCCCTATGCTTCTACAATCGGGGTGTCGTTGCCCTGCCGTCTTCTTTGCTCATAATTCAATTTTATAACTGAAATGATAATGTAGTTATTATGATGGGTTCTTACCTGTTTGGTACAATTCACGTCCCTAAATAATATTAGTTGGAAAGTAACATTTGTGAGGGAGATACATTGATTTGGTGTGATGGACGTACAGATATTATTTAACTTACGTAGTTTTACGACAATGCGATCATTATCATCATTTCTCACTCCACACGTTTCATGTTAAAAAAAAAAAAAAAGGAAACTTTAGTAGTAGTTCTTGAACCCATTGAATGTTGTTTGATATGTTCAAGGTTCTAACACGAGATAGATGAATTAAATTTAGTTTCACTATCACATGTGCAGTTACACGTCATTTAATGAAGATTGAGTCTCTTCAAATTATGGAACGTACTTTTTGAACTTATCAAGCGTGTGTTCAACATTTTTAGGGTCATTTATGCATTTACAAGTGTTTTTTTATCCACAAAGACATCAATGATTGTTGTTTCTTACAAATAAGACAATTAGTTTCGAGAAATGATCATCACTGTAGATGTTAATAGTCACTTTCATGAACGACAATATAATATTAAACATCTTCAAATTTCGAGAAAGTACTATCATTCAATACGTTCAACCCAACAAAAAAAAATTTAACGATAGAGCATTCATATCTCAAAAAGTCAACAATTTTCTTCTTATGGATAACATCATCATTCCCTCTTAATCATTAACTAATCCACTTTTGTATTCTTCATGCTAGTAAGCTATGTTGTATCAATTACATGCCATTTTATGTCATTAAAATCTCGATAAATCTACTATTTAGTGGATTCATAGTTGATCAAAATTGGCCGAACTTGCCCCCCGGGCACATCCCAACTGGCAAAGGACGGGGCTTTTAGTTGCTGGCAGTTCGAGGGTCGCGAATTCGATTCGTAGGGCTCTTGGAAGGCAGACTCTCTCTTGGAAGGCTTGATTTATCCTGGAAGACAAGAATTCTCCTGGAAGGCAAGGTGTAACAAGTGTTGACTCGTTCGGCACTTTGGCAGATCAGTGTGGGAGCTCTTGGACACTGACCAGTTTGGGGCACATCCCGCGGTTTACCTGGTCTGCATCTTGATGGCCGAGGCGTAGACCCCATGATTAGTCGCCGAAGGTGTATACCTGAGTATAAAAAAAATAATAATAAATAAAATAAAATAAAACTGGCCGAACTTGAATTATAGTTTTGATATTATAGATGCGAAGTGAGTTGCTATCATGAGGAATTACAACCGTAATTTGATGTTCTCTGTGACATAATTATGCTACATTTTAGCTGTTACAATATTATTGACTGATTAAAATTCAAAAGCAGGTGACAGTGGGGAAGTAACGACTGCACATTTACTACTTTGCATTTGGTCAGAAAAGGAAGCAGCAGGACATAAGATATTAGCTGCATTTGGTTTTGACGATGAGAAGGCCAAAGAGCTGGTGAAATCTGTAAGTTATCATGACTGGTAATCGTCATATGATTAATTTCCTTCACATATCCTTGATTCTTTTTCTTTTCTTTTATGCAGATGGACAAGGATATTGTTTTGAGCTTCAAGTAGGTGCTTCAACAGGTCGGAAGGCTAATCGCCTTGAAAATCTTTGTTAAAGTACTTCAGAAATAAAAGTACTCCTCAAGATAATGCTCTCGCTATATGTACAATTTTTATATATGTACGATGTGTTTATAGTTGGCAAGGATTTATTCATATGTTTGTATCCTCCTTCCGTAGTTTTGTAATCCTTATACGTGCTTTTTATCTTTTAGTTAGAGGTTGGAAAGTGTGTTTTTTACTTAGAGTTAATGTAGGATTGATTTGTGCCTATGGAATGATTTATACATTTTGTGATAATTTGATTTATATTACATATAGAATATGGGTGGTCATAGAGTTAAGAATAAAGAACAAATGTCATGGTCGGATGAGAATGAAGCCGTTTTTATCGAAATTTTTTTACGAGAAAGTAAAATCAAATGCGTTGCAATGTTCTACATTCACGAAAGACCAATGGGGCAGAATCAATGAAACCATGGTAGCTTCAACAAAAATGGATTATGGCATAGATAGATTAAAGGGAAAGTGGAACCGGTTACGTAAGATTCACCGTATGTTCTCCGAACTTTTGGGACATACAGGGGTCACATGGGATCCTAACACCAACAAAGTTAATGCTGCAGAGGAAGTTTGGCAGCACTTTTATACGGTACATATATTTATTAAAGCATATTTTCGTCATTTGTTTTTTTATCTTCATCAATTGTACCCCTTTTCTAATGTGGCTTTCTTTCGTAATGTAGATAAACAAGTCGGACTATAAGCTGTTCAAAAAGGAAGGATGTAAGCACTACCACACTCTGGGAGAGATATTTAGCGGGACAACTGCTACTGGAGGCTTAGNTTGTTGTTTACAAAGGAAGTACCATTGGCAAGAGACCTTGTAGGACATCATTGCTTCCGAAAAAAATGTATATGCTAGAAATTCTAAATGGACATCCGGACGTGTGCTATCGTAATTTTCCTATGCAGAAACACATTTTCATGAATTTTTATGATATTTTGAAAGAGAAGTGAATGTTGGAAGATGGAAAAAAGTGAGTGTCGAGGAGGGTGAGAAACACGGGTTCATGAATTTTTGTGATATTTTGAAAAACAAAGGGCTGCTGGGAGAGGGAAAAAAAGTGGGTGTCGAGGAGGGTGTTGCTATGTTTCCGATGATTATAGGGCACGCTACACGATACAGTATTATTGGTGATATATTTCAGCTTCCAACAACACGATATACAAATGGTTTAAACAACTGATAAGTGTTGTTTGTTCATTTGGCACTGAGATAATCCGTCTCACAAATCAAGATGTCATGCATGAGCAGATTTTGTGCAATAGATGGTACACATGTTACAGTTTGAGCACCTGCATCGAGACAAATATCTTTTGTGGAAGAAAAACCAATGTAACACAAATGTGATGTTGACATGTGATTTCAATATGAAATTCACATTTGTGTATTTTGGCTGGGAAGGCACTCCTAATGATTCGCGAGTATTCGTTGACGCTGTCACAAGAAGATCGAACAACCTTCCAATGCCACGAGGAGGTATATTCTGTACTTAAAATAATTATTGCAAATGTATCTACAATGTTACACTATGTGAGTCTTTTATTTTTGCAGATCAATTTTACTTTGCTGATTCTGACTATCGAGGTCAAAAATATCATTTGCGTGACTATGTTGGACGGGGAAGACTACGTGGGAAAAAATAATTAATATGAAATTCACATTTGTGTATTCTGGCTGGGAAGGCACTGCTAATGATTCGCGAGTATTCGTTGACGCTGTCACAAGAAGATCGAACAACCTTCCAATGCCACGAGGAGGTATATTCTGTACTTAAAATAATTATTGCGAATGTATCTACAATGTTACACTATGTGAGTCTTTTATTTTTGCAGATCAATTTTACTTTGCTGATTCTGACTATCGAGGTCAAAAATATCATCTGCGTGACTATGTTGGACGGAGAAGACTACGTGGGAAAAAATAATTTTCAACTCTAGACACTTCCCGTACCGTAACATTATTGAACGTTGCATTGGAGCTTTAAAAGCAAGATTTCCTATTTTGAAATTGATTACCAATTATCCACTTAATAGGCAAAGACAAATCCCTACAGCATGTTGCGCAATACACAACTGTATACGCCAAGAATACGCTTTAAATAGGTTGTTCATTGAGTATTTAGAGGAGAATATAATGTTTCAAAATATACCCGAGTCAGGTCAAAAATCAAGAAGTCATACATTTTGATGCTAGTCAAACAGCTCAAATGGGAAAAGTCATGGATCAAATTGCTACACACATGTGGAATGACTACTCAAGACGTCGTAGTTTTTGAAGATATAACGGAGTCAGGTCCAGATCAAGAAGTCATACATTTTGATGCTAGTCAAACAGCTCAAATGGGACAAGTCAGTGATCAAATTGCTACACGCATGTGGAATGACTACTCAAGACGTCGTACATGATTCTGTGAATTTATTTTATATTTTGTTTAGTATCTGCTTGTTTGGTCAGATTGAACTCTTTTGCCAAATTTAATTTAGGTTGTGTCTTTTATATCTGGAAAAGAAATATTTCAAAATTCACCAACTTCAAAATTATATTATTTAATACTATATTCACATTAAAGTATTAAAATTTATTGAATAATCAAATTTCTTGAATAAAATATTACCAAAAAAAAAGATTCTCAAAATTTCAAAATAAACACGTTTTCCACTTTTATGCTTTTGAGAAACAGCTTTCCAAAATGACAAAAAGAATGTATTTTCAGAAATTTCAAAACAGACGTGCAAAACATAAAACTAAAAATTGAAATACGAAGAGAAAAGTCATTAATGATTGCTGCATATTCTAGAACTTATCTAGGAATCGTACTAGCTAGAATTATCTAGGCTTAGATGGTGTTTGGTGGAGATTAAAATTAGATTTTTAGTATATTTTGATTGAAGTTTTTGAAATGAATGATTGAAAAATTGTGAGACCCTTAAAAGATGTGATTAATATTGATTGTTTGACTTTGACTTGGATTAAAATCAGATTTTAATACGGGCCAAACAGAGGCTTAGTTATGGAACTGTTTGGCCCGGATTAAAATCTGATTTTAATCTAAATCAAAGTCGAACAATTAATTTTAACAACATCTTTCATATGTCCCACATCTTTTCAACCACACATTTCAAAAACTTCTATCACAATCCATTAAAAATCTAATTTAAATCACCACCAAACACCCTATAAAAATAGAATGAATTGATTCCACCGACTTTGATTGTCTATAATAGTTGTGATTGGATTCAAATATTGTATTGAAAAGTTCTATAAAAAAAAAAGTTGAACCTCAACCTTGAGGCTCCACCTCCCAGCCCCTAGAGCATTGTGGAGGGGGTAAATCGCGAGATGTGCCTCAACATGTCAGAGTACAAAAACTGCTATACTGGTGCCCACAAAAAGTCTAGTTCCATACCTTGTAAAAAGTCGAAATCGAACTATCACACAGCAACTACAAGCTCAGCAGAGATTGTATTAAAAAGTAGATTGGTGGACAAGAGGTATGTAGTTGGACTATTTTAATAAAATTATTTGATTTATTTAGTTAATATTTATTAGCATGGTTGAAATTTTATTCACATGTTTAATTTTGGATATATTAATGATTTATTCCAAAAACAATAAATTATAGTAATTTACTAATTAGTAATTAGTTTCCCGCTAATAAAAACATATATAATCAGTTCAATTTTAAGCAAATACAAAGGGTTGACAACTCTGTATAATAAACAAATGCAAAAAATTATGGGGGGGATGATAATGCAAAAGGAACAATAATTTCAAGTGAAATCAATTTGATAAATAATAATAATAATAATAATAATAATAATAATAATAATAATAATAATAATAATAATAATACAGACACATCTAATCATGCAGATAATTATTTCTAAAAACAAATAATAAAATACTCAGGATTTTATTCATTTGATAGTGCATTTAAGATATTCAAAAAAAATAAAAATATTACCAAAAGACTAAAAAAATTTACCAATGAATTTTTTTTATCGATTAGAAACATAAGAAATATAAAAAACTTTCAAAAACATTTCCTGGCGTAATGTTTTTTGTTGGTAATTTATAAAATAAAAAATATTGTAGTCAATTGTAAACAGCTAAAAACAAAATATTATATGTCTGTAATATATTTGGATTACATACCTATATATTTGTCATTAAATTATTAATTAATTTTTTTATCATAATTTGAAAATTATTCACACGCTTAATATTTAATTTAATAATGATTATTTCCAGAACACCCCGTCTAATTAACACAAATATATAATCAGTTCTTAAATTGGAAGTGTTTATTTTTTTAATTAATATTATTGATTTATTTCAAAAATCAGAAATTATATGGTAACCAATAATTAATTGCCCGCTAATTAAATTTCAAGAAAATTCAAAGGGTTGCAAATTTTGTATGGTTCCTTTATGGAAACAAATTTATTTTCCAAAAACATAACTCATATTTGATCTGATTGTGTATCCTAATAAGTCTGGAAAACCCTAATTCATCAAGGATTAGGAAATAGGAATTCAAAGCAAAATTGTATATATAAGAAGCTAATGCATATAGCATTGGAGTAGTAATTCTCTTCACTGTCTAAAATTAATCAGATTATATCTTCTCTTTTCTCACGTCAAAAAATAAAAAACCATGGAATACGAGCATGAATTTATGGAGATCTTCTCATGGCTACCTGTGAAATCCATATACAAATTCTCTTCACTTTCCAAACCTTTTAGCCAAATACCATTCGATAATTTCTTTGTTAAAAATCAATGCGAAAAGACGCAGTTGGTTGGTGATAAAGATTTCTTTATTCAACCGAATACAAATTCATGGCTGTGGTACTCAGATATTCTAGAGCTTCATTCATGCATTAGAAGCTCCATAGATGGCTTACAAGTGCCTCACAGTTCTCTTGAATTTATTTCAAGAATTGGTAGGGTTCTTGCTTCGAGTAATGGTCTGGTTTGTTGTCGAAACTTCGTAAACGACATAAAACCATTATTTATATGCAATCCAGCAACCCAGTATTGGTTGGAAATATACCACCCATATGGTTTCAATTCTGAAAGAAACTTAAGAATTGTTTTTGAATGCAATAATGTCGAAAAGATAACTGATGATTTCATGTTAATGTCAATAATGTGGCCATCTGATTGGGGTTCTGACCCCCTCTGCAAAATTTACTCACCCAGAGAAAAAATTTGGAAAGATGGAGGGAGAATAAAGGTTGGTGCAGGCCGAAATATTTGCTACGAAACAGCGTTGTGTCAGAATGGAGTGGTCTATCTACTTTCCGACAACGGTCCATATTTTGGAGAAGACAGTCCATTCTTTTGGCCATACATCGTGGATTATGATGTCGAGAACAGCATTACAAAGTTCTTGAAATTGCCAGAAAATTCAAGGAGAGGTATTCACGATCTAGATTGCAGACTAAGTATTTTTAAATGGGGAAATTCAGGCAATTCTATGCGGTCTATATGTTTAGTCAAATTGTACAATAATGTGTTTAGCATCTGGGTGCTAACTGATAAAGAAAAAAGTTCGTGGCATCAGGTTTTTGAGATGCACGTAGAAGACATGGGATTGGAGGGATCTGATCTAGCGGTGGCCGGTTTTTCGGTTCTGAACGGAAAAGTTCTGCTCATTGCAACAGATTCAATGGTTTATCAGTACAATTTGTCAAGCGAGAGCAGTGGAAAAGTCGAGAAAATTTGTGGGCATGCATGCGGGAAAGATGTGTTTTTACATTCCTTTTCGAGTACCCTTCGTTCATGTGGAGATGGTGCGACAAAATTGGCTGCATGTTTGAACCTAGTTTTCTTTGATTAGGTTTAGTTTTCAGAATTTATTTTTGTGCATGATGTGTTCAAATTGGGTTTGCGACTTCTAATTTTTACGTTCCTTTTAATTACTTATTCTCAGCCTCATTATATCTTATCTTGTTTTCTGAATGATGTTTAAATAGAGATGAAGTTCAACTAGACTTCTGCCAAATAAATCATAATCATGTATTAAACAGGAAACCAATGGATAATCTGATTTATAAGAATATGAAGTCCTAATGAGTAACAACGTATGGATAACTAATCCTATAATGGCAAGGATCAATTATGCAATTTAATTTGACAAGTAGCAACGTTGGACGTATCGTTGACAATACCACTAGCGATGATACTAAATATGTTTGCCAGTTGCATTAATTCGTCCACTGTCTACGTGTTCGGTGCATACACGCATACTTTTTCTTTGAGCATATGATTGTATAATTGATTTTTTTACATTTTAACTTTTAGCATTTTGACTTATTAGTGCGTGTGTAATTTAGGTTTCAAATATGCTAAACGCCAATGTGGCCCTGTACGTTTAGCATAGCTCTTTAGGTTTTTGCATGTGACATGATGGCAAAGCAAAATGTAATAATTGATTAGCTTGCCAATCCCGATTATAAAGAGTTAAATAATTGTATAGCTTAATGTATAATTTTCACAAGAAGGCAAAGCAAAATATAATAAGTCGATTGGTATGCCACAAGATGTGGATGAAGTGAAACTTTTATTTAAATTTAGTAATTAGGATCCAACTTTAAAAAAGATTGTAATATGTTACTAATGTTCAGATTTAATGAGACTTTAAAATAAATAAGAATTAAGATGTCAAGTTGTTGGAATGTAGTATTTGAACATGAATTTCTCGACATCTTTCCATATACAAATCATTTAGCCAACTACCAATGGAAGATTTCTTTGTCAGAAAATAGTTCAAAAACACGCCGTAGTCTAACGATAAATATTTCTTGATTCATGTCGAAGGTACAAAGAAAAACCATTGCCTTAAAATTCTCACAGTTGTGTAGAGTTTATAGCAAGAGCAGGTAGGCTTCTAGGTTCTAGTAATGGCAATTTTACGGTGAAAACTTCAGCCCTTGTTTGACAACCATTATTTCTCGTTCTTTTTTTCAGATACTCATTTTCAACCACACGTTTGCACAATAAAATATTTTTTACATAAATTTAAAATTTTTCCTTACTTTTTAACTACACGTTTTTTCAAAATTTACTATTCAAAAACTCTTTCTTTCTCCCAAAAAAAAACTGTCAAACAGGGGCTAAGTAGCAAAGGAAACAATATTTGTATTTAATCCGGTTAGCAAATATTGGTTAGAAATTCACCAACTAGATGGCTTTTGATCAAAGTATAGACTTAAAAATCACTTTCAAGTGAAATTCTTGATGATTACATACTAATTCTCAGAATCCCAATCGGATGGCCCCATTACATTTACAAATTTGCTACACATAGCATGGTTCATTCAAAGCAATTCTAATATCTTTCACAATTGAAACCATCTCATCCTAACAATGCATAAAATTAGCCTAATATATTGAAAAACGAGAATCATATATAAGTGAAAAGATATAACCCAGATTTTGATTAATTGAGAAGATGAAGATAAATCTTGAAATCTTGAATCTTTTCAATGGTTTCTTGATGAATCTTCACTTGCACCTTCTATTCTTTACTCAAAAATCAGGTTTGAATCTTGACTTGATTGAATTCTTGCAAGCCCCCTTCAATTCTCTCACAAAAACTATAAATTTTCCTTATTTGATGATAATAATTAATGAATATTTGAGTAGAATATGTACATGAGAGGTCTCAATATATATTCTGCTGTTATGTATTTGTAGGAGTCAAAAATTGGTTGAAAATTACGTCCAAGTTGACTTCCAAAAGAGTTCTAATCGAATAAGGAAAGTTTCATTCGGGCGCGGATTTTTTTTGTCTCTGCACAGCAGTCTGTATTTTGATCATAACTTTCTCTTCCGATATTCGATTGAGGCGATTCAAATTGTGTTGGAAATATAACTCAAAGGGCTACAACTTTTCTTAAAATATAAATTTTCCAATTGTGATGTTTACTTTGCAAAAAATGGGTCTCAATTTTCGACTAAAAATCTGGAATAGAACTTGTGCGATTGAAAATTGATTTTGATCATATTCCATTCATTTTTGAGTTCTAGTTCCATCCAATTGTCTCCTAGCAATCTTCAAAGTATCATCTTGTGATCCGAATCAACTATTGAATTTGCAATTTGGTCCTCAAATTTTGAATTTTTCCATTTTCACCATTTTTCGCTTCTTTCTTTCAATTCATCGTCCAACAATTGAGTTTTACATATACGACATAAAATACAATAATTTAGGATATATTTTGTCGAAAAGACTATCAAATATTGCTATTTTAGACTCCAAATAACTGTATAAAATACATTTATCAAAGACTATCGGTTGTAGTCTTTCTACGTGGCATACAAGTGACGGTCGTGATTTGGTGCATTAATGTGGTAATTTTTTTTCTTGACTTACGCATCAAATCACAAACCACAACTTAAGGCACTGGCAAGTCATCCAGGAGCTACTAGTGCATGAATGAACCTATAATAGTTTATCTCGGTACCACTGCCATGAATTTATTTGAATAAAGAAATCTTTATCACCGGCCAGCTGCCTGCTTTCCTGTGCTTTTTTTTAAAGAAATCTTGCAATGGTATTTGGCTAAATGGTTTGGAAAGTGAAGAGACTTTTTTATATCGATTCACCAATTGCCATGAGAAAGGTTGTAAAAATTCAAAGTAATTTGCAATCTTCAAAAGCATTCAAAGACATTGGAGATCACCACATTAAAGACCACAAAATTGCTTGGAACAAGAAGTCTACACATTGGAAGGAGAAGTCTTGACATGGGTATCTAAAGGGCTGCACTTGGAAACATCATTCTCCAGAATTGTCAACTACTGCTTCACATATAAGCAAGGCATGATTGTGGTGTTTTTAATCGTGACGAAAAAATATCAAAATGGGTGATTTGTAGCTTCTCTTGTATACGAACAAATTCAGAGTTCTAAAATATTTTAACTTTCGCAACCAACAAATTTGGTATTAGAGTAGGTTAATTTCAAATCTTTCAACCATACACAAACAGTGGCCAGCAGGGGCGGACCCAGCACCGGCCAACCCTCGCGGTCGCCCGTGTTGGATCCGTCGGGAGCTTCAGGTCGTCGTGACGCCGACGCCGTCAGCCGGGAAGAAATGAAGAAGGAAGCCATGTTTTTTTTTTTTTTTGGTTTCAGTTTCAGTTTCAGTGTTTGGGCCTTTTTTTAAAACAATAAGGCACAATGA
>CAIGRP010090444.1:0-11152 GCA_903798385.1 Fraxinus cuspidata
ATAACCTAATTTTTTAATCCAACAAAAGTCCATCCAAGTTGAAGCCCTATTAATTAATGTTTGCTTTCCAATCCTCAATTCTTTCATATAATGCAAGTTAGTCCTTATACTTTAGATTTTTGCCATTTTTCGCCACCTTTTGCTTCCTTCAATTTTTTTCTCATCCATACAGTTTTACCTATTAAACATAAAATACAACAATTTAGAATATATTTTGTCAAAAGAATTATAAAATTCACTATTTTAGGCAACAGATAAATGTATAAAATACACTTATCAAATACCCACAAACTTAAACATTTGTGTGTTCTCAAACAAAATTATAACCTAAATAACAACAAACACACAAGCATGCAAAAGTATTTGATTAGACAATCTAGCTTTTTATCTCAGTATTTGAAATTTATAGTACTAAATCTACAAACCGCTTCATAGTCACAATACCAAACCAATATCTACTCTTCCAATGCAAAATTGATGTGTGTGTGAAGAATTAAGTAGATAATCATGACTTTGCAAGTTGATAAGTGTATTTTATACATTTGACCCCATTTGTGTTAGTAGGAGAGTGTGTGGTTACGTTTACATGAACGGTTGGCTGCTCAAAACATCTTGCTACCGTTTGGCCAAATAAGCTCGATAGAGTTTGTCTAGAAAAGTTCTAAATATCTAGCTACTTATTTCGATGCATTTTCTCTTCAGTTGTACTCGAAATTCCAATTAGCAGTTGGTTTGGAAAAGCCGATATATTTCATTCACATGCAGGATTGTTGGAAATGATTTATTGTAAAGTAAAATGGGTCAACTTTGGACTCTAATTTCAGTAGGACCCATACTTTGATGTTAATGGGATCGAGCATATTCACGTTCCACTCCATACGGTGATTAAGATGATATATTTATTTATTGAAATCCATAGAATTGAATGAAATCTTTAAATATCAAAGTTACCCACTTGAAATTTTAAATAAGTAATGAATTTGATTTAATTGAAAATTGTTGAACACTTGTCCCATATAGAAAACTTTAGAACTTCTGTGTGGTTTATGTAGTGGAAGTTTGGCAATGGATTTGGCCCCCATGTGTACCATTACTTTTTAGGAATAGACCTATATCCCATCAGGATTGGTCCTAAGCGCACATGCATATGTGCCACCTCTGTACGACTCGCTCGGCTTATCACGGCACAAGTACAAGTTCAATCTAGTTTCATTTGTGTGAGGGTGGGATTTTATTTAAATTTTTAGGCTAAATTATAATCAATAAAATTTTTGGGTACTTAGTAAAATTATTTTTAGTGGTTGTTTAAATTTCCTATTGTTGGCTTGATTCCGCACATTTATGGTGTGATTGTCTGGGTATATCTACTAACTGACATAACAAAAGTCTGTCAGTAGACAAAGTCTGTTAGTAGACCTTTGACAGATGTAGTATTTCATTCCCGTTGATATCCCAAGAATAACTAACCAATAGGGGGTGAATTGGTTTTCAAATTTTTTTCAAGAAATTTATCCAAATTTAAACAAATTATGAATGAATAAAACAATCAAGTAATTATGCACAAATACAAAAGCCATAAATAAAAGGAAAGAGATTGTGCAAAAGATATAATTATGGAGGTTCGATCCTAACCAATGATCTACATCTTTTGTTACCAAGCTCTCCATCACAAGAAAAACCTTTTTACTAATTTTGATTGACTTATGGAGCAATCCAAAGCCTTACAAAGCTTTCAGTGAGTTACAACCAAAGATCATTCGATCCTTATATAATATTGAACTTTATTGGGACCTCAATATGACCTACAAATTTGAAGAGAAATGATTTTACAATTTGAAACTTCTCTCTTAATAATTTATATGAACAAATAAGTACTAAGATAGAAATAGACTAAAACTTTAATGCACAACAATAAATGAAAGCTCAAGTGTTAGATGTATTAACTTTGATGATGAAAATGAATAAAGATTTTGATTTAATCAATCAAAATGTTTTCACAATAAATGATTTGATAATAAATAAGATGTAAGATCAATATAATTTTGCTAAAAAATGTCTCACTTTTGATGCTTTTAAAAGTCTTGCAATGAATGCAAAAGGTGAATGTATTTATATATTTCAATGAGCAAAAATATTTGTGTCCAGACGTACGAAACTAGATGTCATGTACCAAACATGAGAATGGTCAAATAAGTTATCTTTACATGAATTGAAAGTCCGCATGGATGATCCGGACAAATACTACTTGATCTGAATGTCTGCAGTTAGTATGTTTTGACTTTGTTTCATCCGATGTAATGTTTTTTTGAATAATATAAGCTATTGAATGGTGTTTTTCAAAATATGATCTAAGTTCAATTATAATTTTGAAATAGTTATCACATTTGATAAAAGATCAAAATTACTTTTAGCATAAAAAAAAAAACGATTTTTGTGCATTTATCGTTTATTGCTAAGAATTCAAACTGTTATATACCTTTACAAATAAATAGAGAAGCGTCAAGTTTTTTGAGGTTTCTTTGACATCTGAACTTTGTAGCTCTTATCTCGATTGCTTTGACTTGAATGCTCGACCTTCTTTATTGTGAGTCCGATTTGTAATTTGAAAGTCTTGATAGCAATCTTTTTGTCCTCGGTTGATCAATATGACATTTGAATGCTTTGAAAACTTAAATTCAATTGTTAGAACCAAAATTAAATTGTTTATTATGATCAAAATATTAAAGATAAAGTTAACAATTTCACCTTTTTGATTATGAAAAATAAGATGATTTGTAAAGTATTATCAACAATTGATAATGAATAAAAATTTCAAATTTAACATATATTATCGCTATCTTTTACAAACCAATAATCATTCACTTGAAGTATAGATGATTTAAAATATGTCATTTGATCATTCAAAGTATTTACATATCTTCACACATAATCATCTCACTCATTTCCCCCCTTTTTGGCATAAACAAAAAGATTGTGTATAGAGAGAGGAACAAGACTATAGCATCAAAACATGTCATAGGAAACAATATAAATAATTCCTCCTTAATTTAACACATTATGCCAATTAAAATAGATGATGTTGCATTCATAGGCATAAAAAAAGGTTTACGAAAGTTAACAACATAGAAAATAGACTAGCGTAAGGGGTTCCAAAATACATATGAATAAAAAGTAAATCATGACTAATGCTCTGGATGAGGCAGTGGAGGAAAATGAGCATAAAAAGAATTTTGTTGAGCTTGCATTGCTTCTTGATGTGCTAGTATTGTCTCTTGTTGAGCTAGCACTTGTTGAAGTATCCCACCAAGACCATTTATGAAGGATGTGAGTAAATCGATGTGATAGTTGAGGAGACTATACTGATCCTCGGTAAAAGTGAAACCACTTATGGGAGCAGGAGCACTAGAACCTAAAATGTCATGAGGGGGACTTGGACATGGGGTACATTGCTGTCATGATCGTCTCTGACATCATCCTCATCTCATTCGAAAGGTAAAGTCAAAGGACCCGAATGTGGATCAAAACCCCTAGTATGAACCACCCATTGCCCATGCCCTTTTTTTATACGTTTGAGAGTTTGGATATTGATAGCGTCGGTGGGATGAAGGAAAATGAAGGTCTCATCATGCGAGGGTATTTCAAAGTGCTTAATTTTTTTTGTAAGAAGTATGTCATAAGGTAAAGCTTTGATGTATCGTGTAGAGCAAACAAACTTCATGTGACCAAGTGCAATGTTTGGAAAATCTAATTTCAGCCTGACTAAGAAATAATCAAGAATGAAGTATCTCGCCAAACCGTTTATGAAGGATGTGAGTAAATCGATGTGACCGTTGAGGAGACTGTACTAATCCTCGGTAAAAGTGAAACCACACATGGGAGTAGGAGCACTGGAACCCAAAATGTCATGAGGGGGACTTGGACATGGGGTACATTGTTGTCATGATCGTCTCTGACGTCATCCTCATCTCATTAGAAAGGTAAAGTCAAAGGACCCGAATGTGGATCAAAACCCCTAGTATGAACCACCCATTGCCCATGCCCTTTTTTATACGTTTGAGAGTTTGGATATTGATGGGGTCATTGGGACGAAGGAAAATGAAGGTCTCATCATACGAGGGTATTTCAAAGTGCTTAAAATTTTTTGTAAGAAGTATGTTAGAAGATAAAGCTTTGATGTATCATGTAGAGCGAACAAACTTCATGTGACCAAGTGCAATGTTTGGAAAATCTAATTTCAACTTGACTAAGACATAATCAAGAATGAAGAGGTCGAAGTTATTAACTTCGTCCCGATGCCAATTCCATGGAAGAATGACATGAGCAATAATATTTTGTAAAATTTTGCATGGTAGAATGAGTTGATTGGCACTTAGCTTGGTGATATTCTCAATGTTCTTTCCCATATCTCTATGGTAAGTTCGGAAGGACTATATCCAAATATTCTTCAATATGAAATGCAGGTGCTTCAATACTATAATTGGCAAAATCAACATTCTTACCGATGACAATTGGCGATTTTTCAAATGGATTTTCAAATATCTCGTGTTCTTCATTAGAGGAAGATGATGGATGAACGACTACCTTACAATTCTTTTCATTATGTTGCCCGCTCCTCTTTGACTTGACGTGATGAAGATTTTGAAGAAAATGGATTTGTAAAATCCCAAAAGAGTGAGTATTGGGGGTTTTAATAGGAGACAATTAGGGAGAATTGGAGAAGGAGAAGTATGGCCTTATGGATTTGAGTGAGGATAATAATGATTTAGGAATAAAATGTGATGAATGTATGTAGGCACACATAGTGCAGAGAAAAAGGAAGGAAGAAATGAAGAAGAAGGGTCTGTGAATCATATTTTAAAAACTGAATTCGTAACCTTCCAGATGTCCACTACAAGAAGCTTAGATTTTATGCCAATTCGGGCGCAAGTATCCGGACATCCCCTTCATGATTCAGACGTCTGCATGACCCTTTTTTTGTAACAAGTATTGTACATTTCATCAACAATTGAATAAATAAACATATTAGCACATACTTCAAATTCTTTTATAATTCCCAAACCTCATGGAATATGCAAAAACCTATCGAGAGCTAGAGGTTTAGTAAAAATATCATCTAATTGATTTTATGTGTTTACAGCAAAATATTTCCCTTTTGTGCATGATCTCATGGAAATTTGTGTCTAATCTCAATATACTCTGTTCAAGAGTGCAAGATGAGATTTTCTGAGAGTTTATCACATCATTTTATCACACATAATAGGTATTTGGTCAAATAACAAGTAATAATTACTAAGGGTTCGTTTCATCTATAGAACTTGTGCACAACAACTAATGACCGAAATATATTTTGCTTCGGCGCCAGACAATACAACGAAATTTTCTTTCTTGCTAAACCATGACACAAGTGCAAAGCTTAGAAAGTGGCATGTTCCATCAATACTTTTACGATCAATAGTGCAACCGGCTCAATTGTCATCTGAATAGCTAAGTCGATGTGGGTGCCCTTTGGATATCAAAGACCTAATGTTCTAGCACCAATAAGATATCGAAAGATTCATTTTATGACACTAAGATGTGATTCTTTATGATTACATTGAAATCTAGCACATAAGTATACACTAAATATAATATCGAGTCTACTTGCTGTTAAATAAAGAAGGGATCTTCATATCTCGATATATAGTTACGTTGACAAAAGTACCTTTTTCATCTTTGTCTTATTTTATGGATGAGCTCATTGGAGTATTCATTGGATTTAATTAGTTTGCTTGATTTGAAGTCCAAGAAAGAATTTGAGTTCTCCCATTATGCTCATTTCAAATTCTTTATTCATACATTTTGAAAATTCTTTACAAAGAGAGATTAGTTGCACCAAAAAAATATTATCAACATAAATTTGAAAAATAATATTTCATTCCTTTTAGTTTTGAAAAAGAGGATCATATTCGTTTTACCAATTGAAAAGTTTTTTGAAAATAGAAATTTGCTCAAATTTTCATATCAAGTTCTAGAAGCTTGCAATAAATCATAAAGAGCATTTCTAAGTTTAAAAATATAATCCTAATACTTGTGATCTTTAAAACCAAGGGGTTGCTCTGCAAAGACTTCTTCTTATATGAATTCATTTAGAAATGCACTTTTAATATCTATTTGATAAAAAGTGAATCATTTATGATAAGAAAATGCAAGAAACATGCAAATCGATTCTAATCTAACAACCGATGCAAAAGTTTCATCAAAATCAATGCCTTCTTCTTGATTGTAACCTTGGGCCACTAATCCAACTTTGTTACGCACAATTTTCCCATTTTCATCTCTTTTATTCCTAAAAACCTATTTGTACTAATAATGGTTTGATCATTTGGTCTAGATACTAAATCTCAAACATGATTTCTTTCAAATTTATTTAGCTATTCTTTCATAACTAGAATCCAAAATTCATCAAACTCGACTTTTTTGAAATTCTTTGGAACAATTTGCAAAAAGAGCGAACAACTATTAAGATGATTTCTACTAGAAGCTATAGTATTATTACTTTTGGATGGATCATCAATAATAAGTTCTTTTAGATAAGAAGGAACAAACCTCCATTCTTGAGATGGGTTAAGGTCATTTTGTATTTCAGAAGGTTCTATTTCACTTTGTTGAACATTTTCTTCTTCCTTGTATCTTTTGGATCTTCCTTGTTTTGATCTTAAATATTCATTTATTCATAATTAATTTCCAATCCTATATCATTAATAGTACAGTTCTATCGATCAAGATGATTAGTTTCATTAAAAGAAGCATCCATAGATTCTTCAACGACTAGAGTTCTTTTGTTAAAAACTTTATAAGCTTTGCTAGTCGATGAATATCCTAAAAAGATTCAAATATCGGATTTTAAATAATTTCCCAAATTTTATTTTGTGTTTAAATTAACATTTGCAACCAAATACTTTGAAATAATAGATATTTGGATCTATTTTTTCATAGGTCATATGAAGTTTCTATTAAGATTGTAGCAAGCGCTGATGAAGGCTCCGACCCAAAAATATTTTGGTAAGCTATTTTCATTAAGTATAGTTCTAGACATTTCTTAAAATGTACGGTTATTCCTTTCTATTGCACCATTTTGTTGAGGAGTTCTAGGAGCCGAGCAATTATGTTCATATCCATTTTCATTACAAAAATTATCAAAAGCAATACTATCAAATTCTCCTCCATGATCACTTCTAATTGTTGTAATAGTGTATCCTTTTTCATTTTGAATATTTTTACAAAAATGTTGAAATGCATTCAAAGCTTCATCCTTTAAATTTGAGAATAGAACCCTAGTAAATCTAGAAAAGTCATAGACAATGATGAATGCATAACGTTTACCACTTATGCTTGCGGTTATAGAAGGTCCAAAAAGACCCATGTGAAGAAGTTGTAAATGTTTTGTAAATTAAGAATATTGCTTGAGTTTCAAGAGCTATGCGCTTGTTCTCCAAGTTGACATGATCTTCTTGCTTCTTTCTTTATCCATTTCATCTTTCTTTTGAAATCTCCGTTTATTGTGAAAACCTCTACATTTCTTAACAAGAAGAATTAGATCATTAAGCTCTTCATCCCTTGTATTTTCACTTGTAGTTCCTTCATCAATTGCCGATTTTAAAGCAATTTAGAGCTTATGAGCCTCATTTGATTCTTCTTTCCTTTTCCTCATTCTCTCTTTTTGACATCTTTGGTATTCTCAATCAACATCATTAATGAGCTCCAATCTTCCAATACTGACCTAAGCAATTTACTTACAACTTCACCATTAGTAAATTTATGATCAAAGCCTTTAAAACCATTAATAATATCGGTAAAGCGAGTAATTATATAGAAAATATAATTTTGTTTCATGAAGAAGTTTTCAAATTCTTTAACTATAAAATTGATCTTTGTTTCTTTCACTTAACTAATGCCCAATTGAGTAACTTCTAAAACATGCCATATATCAAAAGCGGAATTCCATGTACTAATACGATTAAATTCATTTTAATCTAGGTAAAATAAAGTATGCTTTTGTCTTTAGCATTTAATGATAATTTTCTTTTATCTTCCTCATTATATTCCTCTCTACGTTTATAAATTATTAGATCTGATTTATCATCTTTTTTAATAACCTTTTTAGGCACATAGGGACCAAATTCAATAACTTCCCAAACATTATAATCCATAGATTGAACATAAATTATCATTCTAGCTTTCCTATAATTATAAAGCGTGCCTTAAAAAAAGGGAGGACGATTTGTAGAATATCCCTCAATGTTTTGAAGATTGCGGTTAACTATTACTCAAGATTGTGAAATCTTTAAAAATGAGCACCATGCTCTGATACTAATTGATATTCCAAGAATAATTAACCAAGAGGGGGGGTGGGGTGAATCGATTTTCAAAACATTTTCAAGAAATTTATCCAGATTTTAACAAGTTATGAATGAATAAAACAATCAATTAATTATGCACAAATACAAAAGCAAGAAATGAAAGGGAAGAGCTTGTGTAAATGATATAATTATGGAGGTTTGATCCAAATCAATAATCTACGTCTTCAGTTATCAAGCTCTCCGCCACAAGAAATGTCTTTTCACTAATTTTGATTGACTTATGGTGCAATCCAAAGCCTTACAATATGACCCACAAATTTGAAGAGAAATGATTTTACAATTTGAAACTTCTCTCTTAATAATTGATATGAACTAATTAAGTACTAAGAGAGAAATAAACTATCACTTCAATAAATAGCAATAAATGAAGGATCAAGTATTAGAAGAGAAAAATTTGATGATAAAGATGGATAAAGAATTTGCTTCGATCAATCAAAATATTTTCACAATAAATGATTTGATAATAATTAAAATGTAAGATCAATGTAATTTTGCTCAAGAATGTCTCACTTTTAATGCTCTCAAAAGTTTTGTAATGAATGTAAAAAGTGAATGTATTTATATAGTTCAATGAGCAAATATATCCGTGGAGCGAGACAAGCAATCGGACGTCCGCTTTCGTGTCCGGACGTACGAAAGTAGCCATTGTGTAACAAATACCAGAACGATGAAAAAAGTGACAGATATATAAACCAGATGTTATCCGCATGGACGAATAGAATGTCCAAATGATTCAAAAGAATACTGCTTGATTTGAACGTCTGTAGTTTAGTGCATTTGAACAATATAAGCTATTGAGTGGTGTTTTTCAAAATATGATCTAAGTTCAATTATAATTTTGAAAATCAATTTTTCTTTTGATAAAATATGATTTTTTCAAGTGATGATCACAATAACTTTTAATGCGTAAAAATGGTTTTTTGAGCTTTCATTATTTATTTCTAAGAATTGAAATTTTTATATACCTTTACAAATTAATAGAGATGCGTCTAGTCTATTGAGCTTCCTTTGACGATTGACCTTTATAGCTCTTGTTTCGAATGATTTGACTTGAATGCTTGACTTTCTTCATTGTGAGCCCGATTTGTAATGTGAAAGTTTTGATAGCGATCTTTTTGTCCTCGATTGATCATTATGAAATTTGAATGCTTTGAGTACTTAAATTCAATTGTTAGAACTAAAATTAACTTATTTGTGATGATCGAAATATTAAAGATAAAGTCCACTATATGTTAACAGCCGCATCATCACCACTCCTTAAATCAAGGAACCAGTCACACATTCCTTCAAAAAATCAAGTGGTACTAATTAAATAGATAAATAAATATATTTTATTCATTAAATAGATTAAGCTCACAATAATATACAATTTATAGTCATATTTACGTACTAATCACAATTATAGGATGTCACAATGACAACTCACAAATTTTATAGGTCACAACTTATTTATCAGTCACCATTTTTCAGATTAATTGGTTATGACTTATTTTTCGATCACAAATTTAAAAAAATATAGGTTACAACTTATTTGACAATAAAAAAATTATCAAATTAATTGACCGTCATAAATTATTAAATTAATTGATCATAACTTATTTATCGATTATAAAAACTGAAATGATACATCACAATTATAAATTTATCCACAAATTAATATATTTTTAAGGTATATATTATTTATGGGTCATGCATAATCACTTCACCATTAATATCCAATTTTTGGTGGCTGTCCCTATTCATTTTACCTCTCTCTCTAACCAAAAGCAGAAAGAGAACATAAGGTGAACAGAAAAAGCATAAATGGGCAGCCTCCATTTTTCTTTAGAGTTAATTTAATTAAAGCCCGGTAAACTTTGTCCCAGATTATTATTTGCTCACTAAATAAAAAAAAAAATTACCCACTACTCACTCATTCATGACTCAATTCAAATTCGTTGCTCACAATTGACGGAAAACTCAATGTGGACCAATGGAAAGATGATGTGGCACATTTACATTGTTAATTTGTCCAGTTGGATTAAAAATAGAATAAAGAACCCACAATAAAAAATAGAAAATGGTCCAAATCAAAACCCCCAATTGTGTGAAGATAAACCCTAACCCTTAATCAAATCATCCTCCTATTTTCATTTCCATTTCTAGCCTGTTTGATGGCCATTATAAAGAAAATTTGAGGAAAAATGATGTTTTGAAGAGTGAAGTTTTGAAGAATGTGTTGTTAAAAAGCAATGAAAAATTTTGGATTTAAGTACATAATATTTTATTGTGTGAACATGTGATTGAAAATGAATATGAGATAAAAAAATTATTTTAATGGAAGTCAAACAGGGTCTCATTTTATCCTCCCATTTTACCTTTTCAATGAAAAGCAAATTAAATTACCTGTTTGAATGTGCGAGGACGAGAAGCAGAAGTACCAGCCACTAAAAATTTAAACAAAAAAACAGAGAGAAGGTTGAGTAGGTCAGTGTAGCCAAAATGAAATTTTGCTTCCAATTTTGACAGCAAAAATCATCCCAACCCCGAGCAGCGTTTCTTTCTTTAACAAAGAAGAAAAAGAAATGGAGGGATGGGAGGGTTCAAATCAGGGGTGGATCTAGGAATTTTTCGCGCACGGGTTAAAATTTAAAAGTCAATATAATAAATTCATATATAAATTAAAGTCATATTCATTTAATTTGAAGTCCTTCCCGACGAGGTTTTGAAATATAAAATTCATCTCAACAGAACCTATAACTACCTCGGAAGAG
>CAIGRP010090445.1:0-13938 GCA_903798385.1 Fraxinus cuspidata
TTATCCACCATATTCACCATCCAAAGTGCATCAAACCTTCCCATATATATTGCCGTTGACATCTTTGAGCCCAACTCTATGATCCTAACCTTGCCTGATTCGTTAACAGACACTAAAAACTCCTTCGCCTCAACTCTAAATCGCCGACTGAGAACCAAACCATATGCATTCGACCCCTTCTTCCTTTGATTGTGCATAAACGACGCATCGGATGACAACACAGGCCTGCTAGTTGATTTGGGCATGTTCTGCTGATTTTATTGTGAATCCGGTGGGTCACGCGCCGTCAGGGCCGCCGGCGGAGCGGCGCGTGGACCATCAGACGTCTTCCCTAGAGGCGGAAAGGTCTGCACGACACACCGGTCAGGCGCGTCTGCCGGAAAATTGGCCGGATCATGGTAAATCTGGGTTTGGAACCCAGGTCGCTCCACTGGTTTCAGGCGCCTCTGCCCAGAACTTCTCGCCTGAAATTCTTGCTCCGGTTCGAGCGGCGGTGCTATGGTTTCCACCTAGGGCCGTCGTCTGTGCGTGTGGGTGTTGGCCGTAATGGCCATAAATATGTAGCATGAGGCCGGTAGGGAGAACCCCAATTTTGAAAGAACAGTTCTTGCAGATCTTAATTTTGAAACAAAAAAATTAATGTATTATATGTATGACCGTGGATCCATGTGATAGATATTGAAGTCTATTAAACTTTGGTTGTGTTGCTCTGAAATTGTATGTTAAAAGTTTTTCATGGCTCTTTCCTGTGAATTTATCTTCTAATATTTAGGCACGTTTTCAGTTTTATATGGTTTTCTTTGTCTTCCAGTAGACTTCCATTTACAATGCTGGTACTACAAAGGGCAGTGAAGATGGTGTGGAACATTCCTGAGGTCTTGGAAGTAGCATGCATATTCATGCTATTCATGCTTTTATGGCTTGCACTTTGGTCCTTCGGTTCTGCTGGTGTTGTTGCTCTAAGTATTGGTGACAGTGGACGCTGGTGGCTTCTTGTGGTGAGCTGGCAAGTTTTTGCTCTTCATTTCGTCTTCTTTTGGCAGAATTGCAACGTAGATTTCTATTAAACCATTCATCTTGCGACACCAAAAACTGTTCTTACTTGTATGTCAGGTTCTGTCTGTGAGTTTGTTTTGGACTGGTGCTGTTCTCTGTAATGTTGTCCATGTTATAGTGTCTGGAATGGTGTTTCTTGTCCTCATCCATGGTGGTCGAGAAGCAACATCAATGCCTCCTAAACCTCTGATGAAGTCTTTGCGCTATGCTTTCACCACTTCTTTTGGAAGCATATGCTATGGATCACTCTTTACAGCTGCTATACGAACATTGAGGTGGGAGGTAGGCAATCCAATGTTGTTTGATTTGATTTATTCACTGGCGAGTAATGACATCATGCTCACATGATTCATTGCACGAGTCGCAGCTGTTATAACTAATAACGGGCTTGAATGTGTTTTACAGATTAGGGGATTGAGGTCAAAGATCGGCAAAAATGAGTGTTTGCTCTGCTGTGTTGATTTTCTATTTCATCTGGTAGAGTTTTTAGTTCGTTGGTTCAACAAGTATGCTTATGTCCAGGTAATTGTTCAATTTATATTCTGAAAGTTTTTCTCCTTAAATGTTTCATGCTACTGTGACATTTATGAGACAACATACATGTGGAACTGCATGCTTGGACTTCGATTGGGATTTAATGAACTTCCTATAGGATCTTCATGCTTTTGTACAATAGACTGTGGTTAACATGGACCATTGAAACAAGAGAAAAGAAGCAGAAAGGATTTAGATGTGAAATGAGAATGCCAGTCTAGCAATGGTGATGATTTTCATTTTTGGGATAAAAGGATCTTTAAGTAAGAGGATCGGATCTATCGTAATCGTTTCTCCCTAAAATTTGATTTGAAGAATACCCTTTGCCGGGGGGGTGGGGGGGGTGGGGGGTGTGGGTGGGATAGAGGGACTGGGTTACAATCCTTGTCCAAAATTCTTTTATTGAACATGGAAACACTAAATGGAAGGCAATTTTTTATTTCAGTTGGAATGAGAACCATACTCTATGGACGCTGGGAGAAAGTTTTATTCTGATATATGTATTTACTAGTTAAAACCCATGCAGCATATGATGATACTTTTTCTTTCCAGATCGCAGTTTATGGGAAAAACTTTAATCACTCAGCGAAAGATGCGTGGGAGTTATTTCAATCAACTGGTGTTGAAGCACTTATTGCTTATGACTGTTCAGGTGCTGTTCTATTGATGGCAACGCTCTTGGGTGGGCTTATTGCTGGAACTTGTGCAGGAGTTTGGGCGTGGATTAAACATTCCGATAGAGTGATGATGGTCGGATCAACAGCCATGTTGATGGGAATGATCTTGGTACGCTTACAATACTTGCTCGATTCGTCTCTCTAACGAATTTAGCATATAATCTCTTTTAAATTTTATCAGTGCTGACCTATGTCATACAAGTTCAACATCCGCAGGTTAAAAACATTGTTAGTCACACGACTTGTAATGAAGTTTCATGTTAATCACTGGGCTTTATTTTAATCCAAAGTGATCAGCCAAGTTTGCTTTGTTCTCAGTTTGGTCACTCAATTAAAATCTTTAAGTTTCTCTAACAGAATGTGTGGTGTGAAAGACGGATCTAGCATGCTTCAACCTGGAAGTCTTCCACGTCAGACATTCTGCTAGAGAAAGTAACGAATTTTGACTGATTGATCAAATTGAAACTGAAAGAAAACTCCATCCACTACTTTGAAACAATATAAGCTTCGCTGACTAACGTGTAACTTCACTATAAACTGAACACACACGTAACTTCGCTATAAAATGAGTAACTAACCGTGTTTTTACCCTACATCAGCAATAGGTTTAGAGGCGCAACGTATTGATTCTGGATTTTTTGAGCGCATAACTACTAAAGAGGCAATGGTTCTTTTACATTAGCTTGTTTTGTAGCTAAGAAGCATGGTCTACACGGCACCACATGGACATGTCGATACATAATTTTTTTTCTTTTAAGTAGGACATGGACACGGAAACATACATGTTTTGGACATGTCGATTTGAATTTTTTAAAATTATACGTCTATCTCACAAACAACAACATACAACTAACGAAGACTGTTAATAGAAGAGAGAAAAAAAGAATGAGGGGAAGTGCGCAGAGCCTGTTGTTTTATTCAATATTGAAGTGTGTCTTGATATAAGAACTAACCCCCTTTTGTTAGGGCTAAAACTAAGCTTAATAAGGTAACAAATTTAATAAAGTAACAAAAGCACTAATGAAATAAACTTACTGGAAATAAAAGAAAACCATAATAAATTAAATTATTCTATGCCTAGTAGACTTTGAGGGTTGCATCATATATAGTATATCTTTTATTTCTAGAAAATCAATACTTTTTTAGGTTTTGATTTTTGTTGGTGAAAATATTTTAAATCATTTAAGTAGCTATTTATTATGTTAAAATAACATGTACTATGTCTATATTACTACTGACAAAGAAGAAAGATGCATATAGGTGTCTGAGAAAATTCCCTAATAGGAGTGTCCGTGCTTAATAGTTGGGTACATATGTTCTCTCATTGCAGATGAATGGCTTACTGCTTCTGTCTGCTAATGGATGTCGTGTTCTACTCTCAGGTTGGCTTAGCTAGACATCAACACCTTTCACGTCATTGATCCATTTACATATGTTATGCAGAAGACCCCTCTTTAATAAACAGGTGGGATTCAGCCTTCTTTACTCAAATCTCAGAAAAACTACATCAGCGATTGCAACATAGAAGTGCAAGGGCAAGGGAAGTATTAAGTCATAATATAGATTACCAAATCCAAGAAGCAGGTACTATTTGACTTCACTTTTGTACAACTAAGCACAGTGCTACCGTTATTGCATTTTATGGACAGAAATTAACAGTACAATAGATCATATAGTGACTTCTTTTTTCGACTACAATATTGTCATTACAATACGATTCAGCCTGCTGAACAAATGCCCCATTCAAAATTTCGATTTAATGCTCAAAGATAGTTCGAGGAATGGTCGATTGTTGTCTTGGCAGGATGCTTGTCACTGCACTTGGCTGAATAGATCTTTACTATCCTCGATTCATTATCAACTCGTTGATCAGACTCCTGTAGATTAACCTATTTCGATTTCTTCGAGACATGTTTTGTACTAGTTTAATGAAACTGAATATTCCGAACTTCATATGGACCATGATATGGATGCTAATTTGTTTGTTTTTTCTCATTTCCTTCCCTCGGTATCTCTTTATTCTTAATGATATTGACCACATTTTGATCCCTATTTGCATCTTGGTGGGTTGGTCTGGTATGAGAAGTTATGGGAAAGAGCATATTCTAATTCGTGAATTTTTAATGATTGTTGTGTTCTCAATCAGCATAATAAACCTTACAAATATATATTATTATTGTTATAAACTAACATTCGGGAAAAATAATTAGCTACACAAAATTTACATCTTAATATCTTATAACTAATTAATACAAATTAATTCAAGAATCAGTTTTTTTTACCAGCTTCTGCATTTTTCCTCTCTCATTGTTCTTCCTTCCTGCAGCCGTGTTTTAAACAGAAAATTTCGTTAATTAATAACACCAGATGGATAAATTAATTAGAAAAATTAAATAAAAATGCACATACTTGGTCTATAGTTTCTTCTTCTACTAGGCTTGACATTCTGTGGTATAAAAACTCCAGTTCCATGGCCTTTTCCATTAGTTCTCCACAAGCTCAATAGCCATGGAGGAGTCACATGGTTCTCTGTCCAGTTGTAATGACATCTACACTGTGGCACAAAAGGAGGGCTAGTACTTAACCCTTTTCTCCGGGCATCGACCGAGCTCGGAAATCTAACGTTAGCATATAATACGTCATCGTCGTCTGCCGTCAACTGCAAAACTTGCCTTCTAAGTTCTTCATAGAAAATATCATCTTCAAATTCATCATATGAATTTGTAATTTCTTGCACAAGACTGCAATGCATATCCATTATGGGAGAATTGATTTCAATGTGTTTGGTTTTTCACATGATTATGATATTTATAGTTAAATAAAGTAGGATTTTGGTCAAAGTTTGAGGCAAGTGGAATATAGTCTTGTATTGGATCTCCAATTGGCTTCAAATGCAAACAAATATGCCAAGTTTTGTTTTATTTTTACACGTTTCCATAATAAATTTATTAGTTCTTATGTCATGCTTATATACAAGTAATTTGTCCCACTATACATTTAAGGATATGATGAAATCATATTGGGACTATATTTTTCTTTTGCACTGCTTTTAATTGTATTAAAGGATCTCGGTATTTGCTTATTATTGCAAAATTATTTCTCCGCCTTCTTTTTGTCGCAATGTTATTATTAATTTTTAATTAATTAGTACATCAGGTCTGGATGATGTTTTTGTCTAAATATTTAATTAGCGTGGTTTAGAAATGAGAGTCAAATAGTTTTTTGCATTTTTGTATTTGTTATTTTTTTGTATATTTAACAATATGAAGGTGAAATAAATATTTTTACGCCTCCAATGAACTTTTCGAGCAAACTGTCATCAATGACAATACATGCTAATTATGAATGGTTAAATATGGTTAAATATAGAATGCGATGAAAAAAATCACTATTAAGCACGTCAATAAACAAAAAATTGAGAACATTTAATACAATTAAAAAGTGATAGAACGAAAGAAAATTATTGTAAATTCAATTTTCAAAATAAGACCAATCACTCAAATAAATTTTAAACTGACTAATTATTCTGCCTCCAGTATCGAATTTTATAAATTTTGAGTTTTACTATTACGAGTATCGTTTCGATTACGGTCAATAGTTGACTAATTACTTGGCCGTTTAGGGCAAAAGTGATTATGATTCCTTCAAGTGACATTTGGAGAGTATTGCTGCCAAATAACCATTGGTTTGACAACTATGTTGTTATATATGTATAAACCGCCTGTCCACATCGACACAAAATTCACTTCACACAATTTCAACCTTGCCTCGATTGAAAAGCAAAAGAAATACTCTTCGTATTGTTGAGACCCCGTGGTTTCTAAACACTCGCAACGCCTCAACATATTTTTGTTCGAGGTTGAAAAGGATGATTTTCAAACCATGGACAATTATCGTGCAACATTATTCGAAGTTAGGAGTTCAATAATATCGGTACTCATTTTGGAAGAGGCGAGCCTCCGATGGAGAAGCTGTATGCATGCTCAACTGACCTTGTGTTCGCCGGGATCTTGGTTGCAATTGAACACTTGCCCCTCTACATAGATCATGAAAATGCAATTGTGGGGCTTCTAGACAAACAGGAATTGTGAGGTCTCTAACAAGAGTGCCCTATTGATATGACGTCCTATGCATTTGACGAGTTGGACTACTTAAGACATCATTTCCTCCTAAGAATTAGATAAATGTGTAGGCAAAACCCACAGTTAGAACTTACGACATATTTTTATTTTAATTCCACATTAACATGAAGTCGATATTTAAATTACACAACCAGTGAGACATCTATCATTCAATTTCTAGTTTCTTCTGAATAGTACTTAAACTTGAGGAATACTACAAATATTCGATTATTTCGAACGTAGATTCTCATACTCATCGGAGGACCCTAATTGAGCTATCTAACAGTAATGTTTCCTTTCATATTATGGAGCTCACACTTGAACAATTGGTTGCTGCAAGTTTGGAGATTAAGATAGACTTATTTAAGTTAATGAACTAAAAAAATATTTGAATCAAATAGACTCCGATATTATCAAAATATGTTAGTTTCGAACTGGTGAACTTTTCAAATGACTAGCTCTGTGGCATTGGTAATTTAATTTTGTAGATTTTGTTGAATACGACTTAATTTCAAGAAAAGAAGGAAGTTTTTATATTAACTATTACTTTGAATGTTAGATTTGTTTTGCCTGCATCCAAATGAGCGTGACATGTCAAACTTGGAATGTGGCGATCCCCCAAATTCCGCGATTGAATTTTCCTTGATGGAGAGAAAATTACTATAATGTTTCCAGTGATTTTATCAGGTAGTCACACCAAAGCATTTTGCTTGCTGCAAATTTGGAGATTAGATTTAGAAAAACAACACAAAACTAAACAAACATATTAAAAGTACGGCGTTCATGATCCACGATGTTGCTGTCTTGCTACAATTTCAACCGACAGTATTGCAATGTCTTGATCAGTGAAGTGCAAGACTGTTACGTTTTTTATATCACATATGATATTGTAACAAGTAATATAGTAGACCATTGAGTCCGGATGATCGTTCCCACAAGGGCTACAATTTAATACTTAATTTAATAATTCTAACTCCCATTTGACCCAATAAATTATTGAACCAAAGAACCAAGATAATTGTAACAATATCTTGATCCCGTGATTACAAAATTTATGAACCTTACTTGAATTGTTCAATGCCACAAGAATTTAATTCTTGATAAGTTCGAAATTAAATATATGAAGAACAAGAAGAAAGCAATATGCCTTACAATAATCTCTATCAAATTGTGTATTTTTATAATGAATAGAATGAGTCATATATTTATGGAACCCATAAAACCTACTTAAAAACGGAATTAAGCCTTAAAAATATAAAAAATATATACCATACAAAGTTTTAACTAAAATAGAATTTTAGGCAAAATTTGAAAAATACGCATCCAGAAATGTACTATGCGGCCACAATGGCTTTCTGCATGTGGTCGCATAAGCCAATTGATAGCCTTCAGTTTTGGTTCGGTATGGAGGCATGCGGCCGCATGCCTATACTATGCGGTCGCGTAATTTTTCCATTCAGCTCCCTCGTCTGTTGCTTGAATCAAGTTGATCCATTTAGTTTATTCTTCTAAACCTAATATGAAGCTTGTTCATTTGCTTGTTGTGATCAATGTTTCGTCCATTGTTGTTTGAACAAGCAATCACATAGCTTCCTTGACCTTCTTTACCCGTGACTTCGTCATTGGTCTTTCCTCCACGATCAACGTATCATTGCCCTCGCTAGCTCTTGTACCTTGGATCTCATCATTCCCTCCCTCATCAATTGGATTCGTCTTCGAATCTTCACCTGCATCAAACAAAGAAATATCAGTAACATTGAAAGTAACATAAATGTTGTACTCACCTAGAAGGTTCAACTTATAGGCATTATCATTGATCTTTTCAAATACTTGGAATGGTTCATCGCCTCTCGATTGTAACTTTAACTTCCCTTGAGTCAGAAAATTCTCCTTTCTCATTTGCACCCAAACCCAATCTCCTAGTTCAAATGTAACGCCTTTTCGTTCCTTATTTGCTTGAGAAGCATAATGCTCACTTTTCTTCTCAAGTACCATTTTATAGAGGGATCTTACTAATTCTGCCTTCTTCTTTCCATCTAAGTTACCTCTCATCAACAGGTAAATGAATTAAATTCAAAGGTGTTAGTGGATATATAAACAATTTCAAATGGAGTATAAGAAGTAATAGAATGTGTTACTCTATTATATGCAAATTCTATGAATGGTAAGCATCATCCCAACTCTTCAAGTTCTTATTGACTTTAGCGCGCAATAGTTGTATCATAGTTCTATTAACAGTCTCAGTTTTCCCATCTGTTTGTGGGTGACAAGTTGTAGAGAACAATAGCTTAGTTTCTAACTTACCCCATAAAACTTTCCAAAAATGACTAAGGAACTTAAATGACTAAGGAACTTAATATCCCTATTCGATACAATACTCTTAGGTACCATATGTAAGTGCACTACTTCCTTAAAGAATAAATCTACAATATTAGTTGCATCATCAGTTTTATGGCATGGAATAAAATGAGTCATCTTACTAAATCTATCTACCACCACAAATATTGCATATCTTCATTTCTTAGTCCTAGGTAAACCAACACAAAATCCATAGACACATCAACCTAAAGTTTACTAGGAATAGGTAATGGAGTAAATAAACTCTGAGATAAAACCTTAGATTTAGCCTTTTTACAAGTGATGCATTTACTACAAATCCGATCAACATCAACTTTCATTTTAGACCAATAAAATTGTTCACCTAGCATCTCAAGGTCTTCTTAACCCCAAAATGACCAATTAGACCTCCACTATGTGCTTTACGTACTACTAATTCTCTCATTAAACATTTAGGAACACACAACTTATTTTCTTAAAATAAATACCCATCATGCCTAAATAATCTATCCATAGCACCATTATCACATGATTCGTATATATTACAAAAATCTGGATCTTTATCATACATGTCCTTAACATATTCAAATCCTAGCAATTTTACACCTAAAGAAGTTAAAAAATGTGTACCTCATTGACAAGGCATCCGTTGCCACATTCTTTTTACCTTGTTTGTACCGAATAACATAAAAAAATGTCTCGATGAACTCCATCCACCTTGCATGTCTCTTGTTTAGCTTACCTTGGCCCCTTAAATGCTTCAAACTCATGGTCGGTGTGAATCACGAACTCCTTTGGCAATATGTAATGTTGCCATGTTTCCAAAGCTCGAATGAGTGAATACATCTCCTTGTCATATGCAGGATAGTTGAGATTTGCTCCACTTAGCTTTACACTGAAGTAGGCTATTGGTCCTTTATACTGCATCAAAACAGCTCCAATATAGGCATCACATTCAACACAAAAGTATTGTTAAAGTTAGGTAATGATAAAACTAGTGCAGTACACAACATATCCTTAATAGTATTAAAAGCATGTTCTTGTTCAACACTCCAATGAAATCCTATACTTTTGTTTACAATTTTCGTGAATAGTGTGGCAAGTGTGTTAAAGTTTTTAACAAAATGCTTATAAAAACTAGTAACCCATGAAGCTTCTTATCATAGTTATGATTTTAGGTGTTGTCCACTTCTTAATAGCTTTGATTTTCTCATCATCCACTTCAATACCCTTTGCATTAATGACATAACCAAGAAAAAAAAAACTTTTTACATGCAAAATGTGCACATTAAAGTTAACATAAAGTTGTTCTTGCTTTAAGACCACAAGCACACATTTTAAATGCATATATGTTCATTTAGATCTTTACTATATACCAAGATGTCATCAAAGTAAACTAATTTTTAAAGTTACCATAAAGTTGTTCTTTCTTAAGACTACAAGTACACAAACCAAATGCCCTATATGTTCATTTAGATCCTTACTATATACCAATATGTGATCAAAGTAAACTACTACGAATTTACCTATGAATGCACGTAAAACATGATTCATTAATCTCATAAATGTGCTTGGTACATTAGTAAGTCCAAATGGCATGGCTAACCACTCATACAACCTATATTTACTTTTTTAAAAGCAGTTTTATGTTCATCTCCTTCTCTCATCCTAATCTGACCATACTTTACTGTTATATTGTTGATGGCCCTGCAGTCAACACACATCATCCAGTTTCCATTTTTCTTTAGTATAAGTGGCACTGGCACGGCACATGGACTCATACGCTCCCTCACATATCCTTTGCTCATCAATTCTTCCACTTGCCTTTNCCCTCACATATCCTTTGCTCATCAATTCTTCCACTTGCCTTTGAAGTTTCTTAGTCTCCTCGAGATTACTCAGATAAGTCGGCATGTTTGAAATGATAACTCTAGGTATGAAATCAATTTGATATTCAATGCCTCTAATGGGTATTAGCCTACTAGGCATGTCCTACGGGAACACATCTTCAAATTCATACAATGAAGAAGTAGCGAAATTAGGGAGGTGCGTATTAGATTCCTCAAGATTGAGGAGTAACTCCTTATAAAACAACAAGATCCTAGGTTGGCTGTCAACTGCTGCTCTCTTCAACTTACTTTCATTTGCAAAGAAATTCACTTTAACTTTTTGCTCATCTTATAAGACTCTTTTTCTTTCCTCTCTTTTGACTCTACTATTTTTTCTCACTTTTAGCCACCTTACTATTTTCTCACTTGTTCTCTTGTTGTGAAAGATCAATTTCACTCCCTTTTTCTCTCAATATTTTTTCTTTCTCACTTTTCAATTTGATTTGATTTTCATACATTTGTTGTGGTGTTAACGGTGCAAGAGTTATATATTTTCCATGGAATCGTTTCGACATGAATAAAAAATACCTGTCATAAATCACATTTCTATCATATTGCCATGGCCTCCCCAACAAATATGACCGGCATGCATAAGAACTACATCACACATCACTTCATTATGATACCTCACAGACACTTTCTTATTCGCCTTAACATCTCCACATTCATTCAACCATTGTAATTTGTAAGGCTTAGGATGTTTTAGCATAGTTAATCACAAATTCTCAACAAGTATAGTGCTAGCCACATTGGTACAACTATCCTGCTAATAATCATACTACATACCTTGTTGTTGAGTGGCATCTCGTATGAAATATGTTCTTCCTTTGTTGCTCCAAGTCATCTATTTTGATTTGAGCACTAAGGGCTCGATGTATAACCAATAGCTTTCCCACTGCATACTTCACTTTCTTACCATCGCTAGCATCTTCCAATTTCGACATGTCATCATATTCACCCTCACTAACACTCACCACTTCTCCATTGTCGCCCAAGATCATTGCACTTTTATTTGGACATGGAGAAGCAATGTGTCCCGATCCCAAGCACCTAAAGCACTTGATATCCCTATTTCGATGGGGTTGGGAATCCACCTTGGGTGTAGCTTTACTAGCAACTTCCTCTATTTCTTTTGATAGCTCAATTTTGCCTTTTGATATAGCCGCATTACCTTTATTGTTATCCCACTTCAGTTTCCAAGAAAAGTTAGAAACCGATGGGTATCTAGCTGCTCCATTCCTATTCAGCTGTGTCTCCACTTTCATAGCTATATGTAACATGCCCTTCAACTCCACATAATATTGTAGTTCTACATCATTAGCTATCAACCTAGTCAAACCATTCAAAAATTGGGCCATCGTGGCCTCCCGATCTTCCTTAACATTCGCTCTAATCATGGAAATCTCCATCTCCTTGTGATAATCCTCTACACTCCTTGATAAAGGTTTTGTAATTTTTGATAAAGCTCCCTATAGTAACGATTAGGATCAAACATCTTCCTCATGATAGCATTGTAATTTTTGATAAAGATCCCTATAGTAATTATTAGGAACGAACATCTTCCTCATGATAGCTTTCAATTCTCCCCATGTTTCAATAGGCCTATCATGATTCCTCCACCTAGATGTTGCTATTTGATCCCACCAAATGATAACATAATTAGTAAACTCAACGATAACAAGTTTTACATTCTTCTCTTCTGAGTAGTTATGGCAATCAAATATAAACTTTATCTTCTTTTCCCACTCTAGATATTTCTCCAGATCCCTTCTTCCTTTGAATTGAGGAATTGTCATTTTAATATTGCTCATATTTCTATAAACACCATCTCCAATATAATCTCTAGCCCTCTTATCATACATATCTCCTATATTCCCCACCTTTCCTATTTCAACCTCCACCAATGCATCATCATCAATCCCACTATCTGCTTCATTTTCACCACCAATATTCGCTCTACAATCCTGCCTATTGTGCCTTTTTGTGTTAGGAACTTCTCTAGTTGTTCCTTACATAAATTAGCAAAAAATGTGTCTTGCCTCTCCATTCACATCTCTTGCCTATCCATTATATCTCTCATATCACCAAACAACCTTTCAAATCGTCGTGTCATCTCATCCATCATGATGACTTAACTATTCTTATTGCTTGAAGTAGAATCGTCTCTGTTAGACATTCTAAATCTAGTTTAATATTTGTCTCGCGTGTGTGCACTCGTGTATCACTTAATTTGGCATTTTTCCTCTATTAGTCTCATCATTCTATCTTTTTCCACTTAATGCTTTCTTGTAAGTGATTCAAAGAATTAATTTGATTTCAATAAAAAATTTCAACCTTTGTGGAGTTCAAACAAGGAATTCAGTAAGGAAAGTGATCTAGAATGATTCAAGAAGTAGGAATTTGAACTTTGAATGAAATGCTAAGGATAAATTCAAGAAAGTATTTCTTGAATTTGTATTGTACACTCTTTTTTTTAGGTGCGTAATAATTCAAAAAAGGGCCCAAAAAATTGAAAAGAATTGATTTAGGCACTAATTTAGCGTACAAACTAATTTTGAATTTTTTAGGTACTTTAATTGGATTGAATGACTCAAAGATGAAGAACATGTAGAACGAATATAAAGACACAAACGAAAACAAAAAAGGACTTAAATGATATAATTTTGATATTTGAAGCAAAGCTTTGATACCAATTGATGGGAACCCATGTTGCAAAAATGATATAATTTTGATTTTTGGAGCCAAGCTTTGATACCAATTGATGGGAACCCATGTTGCAATTAAAGTTACAAAACCCATGGCAGATTACATCAAATTCAAGAAAGTCAAAAATCAATGTTTGAAAGAAAGCTCAACCCAATAAACTATTGAACTAAAGAACCAAGACAATTGCAATAATATCTTGATCCCATGATCACAAAATTTATAAATCTTATTTGAATTGTTGAACACCACAAGAATTTAATTTTGATAAGTTCTAAATCAATTGGATGAAAAATGAGAATAAGGCAATATGCCTAGCAATAATATCTCTCAAATTGTGTGTTTTTACAATGAATGGATTGAGTCCTATTTATATTGAACCCCATAAAACCTATTTAAAAATGGAATTAAGCCTTAAAAGATATCAAAAATATATCCTACAATATTTTTAACTAAAATAGAATTCTAGGTGAATTTGGAAAATATGCGTCTGAAATGTACTATGTGTTCGCATAGACCAATTGACAGCCTTTAGTTTTAGTTTGGTATGGAGGCATGCAGTCGCATAGTTTTCCCATTCAGTCCCTCATTTGTTACTTGAACCAAGTTGATCCATTTGGT
>CAIGRP010090460.1:0-24106 GCA_903798385.1 Fraxinus cuspidata
AGAACCCAAAACTCTAATCTTGTTGATGGCTACCTCTTTTTCTTTTTCTTTTTTCTCGTTTTCTTCTTCCTCTTCTCGGTTTCTGTCTTTTGCTGTGTGTGTGTGTGTGTGTGAGAGGAAATGGGAATTGGATTAATTGCCAAATAAGTGGGGTATTTTCACAAGAGGTCCCTAATCTATCAAACAAAATAACATTAAGTCTTTTACTTTTAAAACTAAATAAGTAAATCCCTAACTTCAAATTTAATCCAACTTAATCCCTCAATAAAATAATTTATTCTATATAAGTCCTTATTTGACTATGACTTTCACTAGTCGAACCTTGACTTTGAAATAAAATTTTGTATTTTGACTAGTATAAAATGGGTTGTAAAAGAATACATTTGGTTGATGTTGTCCCTAAGCTCCTTAGCAGCGTGATAGACATGTAGTTGGAGTTGATATCTTCATTCATAGAATTGACCAACCCAGGGGAGGATCGAGGCCCGAACTACAGCTCGTGCTCGCCCAAGTCCAGATCCAGTACTCCCTCATTTTTTTGGTTTAGCCCACTAACGAATATGGCCAGCCCGTGTCCATAAAAAAAAAAATATTGAAGAGTTGTTTTTTGTCCAAACAAAATGTAATAAGATTGAATTCAAACCCAAACCTAATTCCTCACTTTCCTCTACTCTTTGTCGATTCCCTTTTCTCTCTCTAACATTGCTGAGGGCAGTTTTGAGGTCAGTAATTACGTATTCTTTATCATGTTGTCGTGTATTTCTGGACATTACGCAGTGTAATCATTGGATTTGTTGGGAAGAGGGTGCATGAAATGGGGATTGGAATTTCATATACAATACTGGAAAGGAAAGAATTTAGAATCTTGTTGGTTATTTTATTTGTTTGAGTGATGAAGACGATCCTGATAATTTGGAGTTCCTTCCAAGTGGATTTCAGTAATTAAAAAGGAAAATAAAAAATTAAAGATTGAGTTGGATTGAAGTGTTCGATTACATCGATGAATCTGAGTTCCCCATTTATGTCATATTTTGAAAATGTGAAGTTTACTACTGAGTTAGAGAAACATCTGAAATCTGGAGGTGAATAATTGTGGATTTGAGGAATCTGATTAGAAGTTGAAAACTATTATTGATTTTCTTCAAAAACTCTGGTGGGATACAAACGACTATCTCATTTCACTTTTTACAAGTGATTTATCCGCATATCATTTTATAGTTGTTTGATTGTTCAAAATTTATGCAGAATTCATCTTAAGGTAAGCTGTTTAGACGTTTTTGGGTTCTACTATATGAGAGATTTCTCGTGTTCTTTGTATTCTTTATGATTATTCTATGTGGATTTGTTACGCCTTGCCCTTGGATGTAGGAACATTGACTTTTAAATTTTAAGCCCGTGCGTGAAAAATTCCTGGATCTGCCCCTGGACCAACCAAGTCATCACCATAGAGTTCTCGGCATCCCAAGTGGGATGAGTGGGATCCTTGAGGGCAGGCCCCTTCTCTCCCGTCAGGTAGCCAATTTTGCCTCTTCCACGAATGTACATACGCACTGATTTGGACCAGCGAAGAAAAATTTCTCCATTCAGACTTATTGTAGTAATCTGGACAGAATGGGAATCTGGAGGGGAACATTGACCTGTTGATGGAGGTCTCAATTTCGAAAGTAGAACTATACATATTTTACAGTAACTTTTTCCATGTGAAATTTCTTTTCGACGTTAATAGAAGCTAAAGACTGTAACTAGCCACAAGCACCAATAAGTTGGCTCTCCATTAACATTGTCTAACTTCATTGTACGAGAGAGCGTTCTAGGCAAGGCACCTCACAGGAGTTAATTGCGGGGCAATGAAATGGGCTGGATTGGCTTCGGAGGTGGGATTACCCGATCCATATAAATTGGGAAATATTGGATCGTCGAACTGAAGCAATGAATGATTAAACTACAACTGGTACTTGAATTTTAAGAAGCGGTGTTTTAATAATGAAAATAGATTGGAAACATACAGTTAAATAAACACATTTCAATTGTTCTTTGGTTCCAATTAAACAAAAGATATGGAATATTAAGTCCAAATAATAATCTGATATCTTGTAATCATTCAAGCATGTATCCACAAATGCAATCAAAGGCAAGTTATGGAGGGGGGCATCTGGTGACACTGTCCCAAAATGTTGGGTGGGTTTCTCTCCCCAGCTTTGGCATAGATTCTCCCAAGTATAGTGCTGATGACAGTCTCTAAAGGAAGTACGACAACTGCTTTTTCTTTCTTGAACCTCCTTCTCCATATAGATTGTTCCATTGCTCTAATTCATTCATTCCAGATCCCTCAGAAGCAAAACTGGCAGAAACCTGCAGATCCAAGAGAGAGAGTTTTGTAATGTAAATTTCTGATGCCTGTATAATAGACACCGTGCTCTCCGGATCTTGAATTTCAATTATTTTTTTAATCCAGTCCCAGGTAAGTAATTAGCCATTACATGCTTTAACTCGACCAAGAATATAATATTGCTAAAACCTTCTCAATTGGCTGGCAGACCTTTCCCAGGTAAATGTATTTTAAGTATGAACGCATCCACATCATTGTGATAGTTATGGCATGTCAGGTAAGGTGAACTCGACAGCATTAAGGAAGAAAAGAAAGCTAAAATAACGTCCAGCACTTTCACAAAACAAGCTCTTAACATTAAGTAAAAACTTCGAGAAGAGGACTACAAGTCAAACGTGATGCTTTGGTAGAGAGGTTGTTTAGAGGCAGATAGAAACCAGCAATGGTGAGTATTCCAACATTAAGAATCATCCGGGGCCCAAAAATTAAACCGAGTCATGTTACCTGATTCTTTGCCTGCCTCATGTCTTCCATGTTCAAGGGCCTAAGAGTAATTACCCTTTCCTCTTTAGTTTCTTCTTTTGAAGCTGTATCATCTTGGGAACTTTGCCCTCGTTCATCTTTCTGCTTCTTTTTCTGTGAGACGAAATACTTAGAAACAGATATCCAGACATCTACAGGAGATTAATACAAAAATGTTTGACAGATATAATATAAAATTTACCATATCCTTCTGTCTTTCTTGTTGTATCAGCTCTCTAACTGGTCGATAAGCCGCTGTTACACACAAATTCTGCAATCCAATATTTAGTGACAAGAATCAATGCCAGATGAAAAACTTAAGAAGCTCGTGTAAAAACACAAACCTTGAGATCGCTTCCAGTATATCCTTCAGTCATGGTTGCAATCTCCTTGAAATCTAAGCCTTCGATTTTTTCTTTAGACAGAAGAGTTCTCAAGATCATTTCTCTACTCTCTGCAGAGGGTAGACCGACCATAACTCTGTTCGCCAGTAAAACAAACTCGGTAAGATAAGAATAATGCATGAGTATGAAACAAATTTGCTCAATTCCCTCAGCAAGTTTGCTTTGAGAATTTTTAATCAAATTTCACAATGACGTACAATCTGAAGATTATTAGGGTGAAACTCGAGGAAATTCAGGACGCGACACCACCAAGGACTGCATTTTCTGACTGGAGTCGAGAATATACTTTCATTAGTAAGATACAACTATGAATATACCTGCGTTCAAACCGCCTAATGATTGCTTCGTCAAGGTCAAAAGGCCTGTTTGTTGCCGCAAGAACAAGAATGCGCTCCCCAGGTTTCGTCAATAGCCCATCCCAATGTGTCATGAACTCGTTCTTAATTTTCCGCATTGCCTCATGCTCTCCTGCTCTTGTCCGCTGTCCCAGCATGCTATCAACCTCGTCCACAAAAATGATAGTAGGAGCAACCTTTGCCGCAAGGGTGAAAAGAGCTCGGACATTCTTTTCATCTTCCCCAAACCATTTTGAAGTAATTGTTGACATTGAGACATTTATAAAGCTTGCTCCAGCCTCATTGGCAATGGCCTTTGCAAGCATTGTTTTTCCAGTACCTGGAGGACCAAAGAGTAATATGCCTTTGCATGGCTTAAGAAGCCCGCCATTGAAGAGGTCTGGTCTTCTAAGAGGAAGCATGACCAGCTCCTGAAGTGATTCTTTAATATCATCCAAGGAACCAACATCAGCAAATGTAACTCCAATCTCATTTGCAGGAATAACCTCTGACCTTATGCGCTTTTCAAATTCATTGTCGGGAGGAACTTCCTGGGATTTAGCATGACAAATTATGACAAACTGAAGGAATGAGAATAGATAGTACATGTTAAAAGAACATGGAAAACTGTAAATGAGTTTTTGAAAACTGCTGATTGAGCTGTAGTATTTTTAGATGTGAGACTAAGGTATTCGAAATTGGCATTTATGTGACATGACAAGAGATGACTACAAATAAATGAAACCAACACTATTTTTGAAGAAATAGAGGTTCAAGGATTTTCTTTCATATCATACACTGAAATCAGTTGCTAGATTTGAAGAAAAATTCTAGTGAAAGAATAGTTTCTTAATTGATATATTAAGAGAACTCTAAAAGGAGAAAGGTAAGAATCGAAAAGAAGAGAAGTGAAGAACAGTTCAACAAAACAATGGACTTATAGGTTTTGATCTATAGTTTCCATTCTCTTTCTTTTCCATTAGATATCAGAAAAATTAGACTTACTGGGGCTTTTGATACTGATGAATTTTCTCCATCCTTCTTTGCTGAAGAAATTGATTTTTCAGCCTCAGTTTTGCTCTCAGTTGTTGGGTTGTCAGACTTTGAATCAGGTTTTAGTCCCACATTGTATTCCCCTTGTATATCCTAAAGAAGCATAGCAAAGTACAATGAACTACTTAAAACGCTTGTCAACTTGTTGCAAAGAGGAACTGAGGCAGTAGAAGACAAACCTTGGAAGATCCAACATTATCCTCCAGTTTCAGTGTATCTTTTCCACCAGTTTTTCCCTCTTGAAATATACTTATTCCATGCGACAAACTGTCCCAGTATAGTGAAGGCATAGCCGTTTACAAAGCAGGAACGAAAAACAGAAACATAAAATAAAAACCTAAACATTGAAAAAATAAATAATTTGACACCTACCTGTTGGATGATATAACGAGCTTTCCATTACGATACACCAGGTCCTTGTTATTCATCAAATGATATGATATAGCTGAAACCACAATTTCCTCTATAAAGTTGCTGAGAACCATTGTGTCCACATGACAGATTGATTCTATATCATCACATTCGAGATCATTTGCCGCAAGTACCTCAGCAATATGATTTTTGTTATCCTGAAGATGAATCTTCTTCATATCCTCTCCCATTTGGGCTTTCCAGCTGAGGAGATGAGTCTCATCTTCAGGTAGTCTAATCTCAATGTTGTAAGGAAACAAAAGACCAAGTCTCTCATCTATTTCAGCATAATGATCATCAAAGTCCAACGTCCGAGAACCAAGAACCAATACCGATCCTGATAATTTCTTTAACATTCTATCGAACAATTTGTATAGTCTAGAGGATTGAAGAAAAAGTCTCTCAACGTCCCTGATGTAGAGAATGATGCTACTGGTTTCTGAGACTGCAACCAACACCTGCAAGTGACCTTTTCAAAGTTAAATATAAAATTAAAGTTGCCGTGCATAATTATCTTGTAGCAGCAGATAAATTAAAAGATTTGGCAAGAGCACACAAGATGTATGAATGGATTCAGATTAGATGCCCAAGAATACAATGAGCACAACGAAAAAAAAAAAAAGATCCGTGAAAGAATAGCATATACGGATTGGAGACAAGTGATCAATCCGTAATGAAATTACCTTATAAAGTGACTGTAAGAAAACTTTGTCATCAAATGACCAGCTGCTGATGCACCTGGAAAGAGCTGATGAAACCGAAACAAAGATCATCAAGATAAACAATACGTTAAAGATAATTGGATGGAATGCTTTGACAAAAGCAGATATATTACTGTATCAGGAAATTAAGCAAAAAGCAAAAACATTGAATAAATATTTGCGGATTATTTAAGCTTCTATTGGGGTAGTATGCATATACACAAATAGCAGAGTACAACAAATCCAGGTTGCTGAGAATATTGGCACAAACCTGAATTATTCAAAGAAGGGGACTGCGAGCTAATACTACTTATATCTGAAGAGACAGGGGCATTTCTTTGATGCTTTAGAGAATTACTGACTCCTTGCGTACTCCTGTAATGCTCAAAAATTAAGATTATACATGTATTTGACCTAGATTGACACTTTAGTGTTGTGACCATAATTCACAGCTAGAATACCTTGCTTTACAACTCAATTCACTGCTTTTCCTTGACAATGCACCTTCATAATAATACCATTTATGACACACTTGGTCAGTCATCAACTGTAAATACATGGAATATTGAATAACTCAACTAGAATGACTGCGTTGGTTGAAAAATTATATCCCAAATATTAGCCTATGATTGGCTAATGTTTATAAATTGTTTATAAACAGTAATGCCACTTTTATCCATAAAGTGAACCCACAAGTACTACTCACTTATCCATCGTTCATTTCTATCTACTCATAAATTAAACTGTTTGTAAACACTTTCCAAAAAAACTTTTAGTTTACCATCAAATCCTAGATACACAGCGTCTAATCTGGTTGTTGCATTTAAATTACAGCTTGCCAAGTTGCAAGATGACTTGCAATTTAGATGACTAATTTATGCTATTTTACTAGTTCTCTACACGTAGATGGAGAAACAATAAAGATCTTCCAACAGCAGTGTGAAAAGAAAACAACCTTAAGTAAGAACAAAGAGGCAGATAGAAATCATTGGAATATGCCATTTAAATAATTTACCTGCGTTACTGTCTTTTGGTGGAAGAATAGAGAAGGAACCAATCAAACTGGACATCCTTTCCAACGTCGCTTCTGAGATAGACCTCTGGAAAGACTATAACAGAAAAACAAGCAGAATCAGTGTACTTTTCACTTTAATCAAGTAGGTTAATTTCATTCTCATGGAAGGAAGGGAATATAATGTTATAGTCATTCAGTAATCTAATTCCCGAGATAGCTACACCATTTATGCCTAAATACCTCCATAGCATTCATGAACAATGAAGTGAAACGGATCTTCTGAGTAGATGAAAGAACTTACAGTTTCTGTTTTGGCACTGCCATACTTGCTTTGCATCTATATATGATTACCCATATAAGTAAACAAGAAAATATATTAGTATAAAATGTGGCAAGAATCAGCATAAACGGAGATTTCCGTCCAACATTATCACCTTAAGTGAAAAGTCAGTTATGTCCAACAGTAGTAACTTCGCTTCAAAATGATGTGCCAGAGCCTTTGCAAGAGTTTGCAGATAAAATTCTATGAAAATATACAAAATAAAAATTACAATTTGCAGGAAGATACTGCACAAAGTTTAGTTTCAAAAAAATATAGAGATGCAATATCCAATAGCATACCAGCAGGCCCTGAAAGCAATATAGCCCGACTCGCAGGAGAGAGATTTCGAGTGTGTTTAGAAACATCTAAGTGCTTTAGATGAACATATGCCGCGCTGGTTAACAACACCTGTGTACGCTCACTGTGAAATCCATCAAAACGGAGGAAAATCGAACAATTAGGATGTAACATCTTGATGCAATTTCACCAAATCAGAAAACAAATAGGTATCAAATGTCATTTCTGCAAGACTAAAATAGTAACTTTAGTCGCAAATACATTATCAAACTTTTCTTTTGATATGTACTAAGTCCATTCAAGATATGGAATATGATTACGTCAAAAGTATATGCGTATCTAATAGTCAAGTTAACATATCAAGAATTTAACTGGATGGTAACAAGAGATTCAGCAAGAAATCAAGATGGTGTAGGATCATAAAAACAAAATAGTAAGTTGCAGACATAAAAAAAAAAAAAAAAAACCATATAACCCAATAAAAATGATTTTGAATTCCAGATTTTTTTCATAAATTAAAGATAAATTGTGATTCTTTGAAATAATGAGCTATATCATAGAAAATTTTTAAAAGTAGAAAACCATCTAAGTTACAAATTGAACAAAAAGTAATTTCTCCAAAAATAAAATTTCCTCCTAATAAACAAATCATCAAAATAAAAAATGAAGAAAAATATTTGCAAAAAAGGGATTTTGTTTTACCTAAGAAAATAAGGGAAGTCATCAAAGTTGACCTCGCTATCTTTGCCATCAACAACCAATCTTAAAAGTTCCTGTTTAATTTGCTCGGCGTTGATACCCTCCGCTGGCAAACCAGAATCACCACCGGTCCATTTGCTAACGGTCTGACCCGAAACTAACCCAAGCCCCACCCCTACCCCTACTCCCAATGCCGACAACAATATATGCTTTTGTTCCATCCCTTTAACATGTGCTCACAACAATCAACACAAACGTTCAGATATACACACGCACACATACACACATATAGGTATCTATGTATGTGTATATCTTGCAACGAATTCCTCGCCGATTCTCACCAAGATCTAATGCTTTTTTCTTCAATCCTTTTGCATTAAAATAAAGAAGTGTTTTTCTGTACGTATAATTTACACAGCTTTCTATTTGACAATATATTTATCTTGTTTATATATTGTATGAAGACGCAGAGTAGGATTTGGAGAGCGACAGAGGCCAGAGAAAATAGAGAGAAAGATTCGTAACTCCGAATGTGCAGGAAAAAAGATTTGGCCCTGGTGCAGTATATATAGGGGCCGGCCGGCCCCGGCTGAGAAAATGGTGGACTGCTGGCAAAAGAAAAGGATAAATTAATTGACTTTTTGACTTATAAGTTACAATTACCAACTAAAATGATTATAAATGTGATTATGCCATATTTGATCTCTTCTTATCAACACCACTTTCTTTAATAAAAATATTTCACGCAAATTTAAAATATTTTTTTATTTTTTAATCACACATTTTTCATCAATTTACTGTTCCAAAATGCATTATACATCAAAAATAAAGTTCAAACATGCTCTATATGTTGCTAAAGTTGATTAAAATTGATAGGCTCCATGAGATGTTAATGAAAGATAGAAAATAAAATAAAAATGGATTCAATGGAACGTGTTATAAAAAATGAAATTTAATCGACCGACTAAAAAGTCAAGAAAGTTATGTAATTAATTACACATTCGCAAACATATTGTAATTGCAATTTGACAATAGGGTTGGTGATCCAATAGTAAACACACTTTATTTATAAGTATAGAATTATTTTGAGCTTTTTTTTTCTTTTTTCTTTTTTTTGTTTGATCTCAAAATTTTATGTAGTGGAGTATTTGGGTTGAAAAGCTTGCAGTTGCGTATCAAAACATTACTACTTAAAGCAATTGGTTTGCCAATTAAGTTTTTTCAATTTTGAAATCTTTAACCCTTGATTTGGGTGCAAATCGTGGGATTGATCAACCATTTTCACTCAAATGAGAACCTACGTCCAAAGTTAAAATATTTGAAGATTTGATCAGAAATACTTCAAATTGTAATGTTTAGAGACAATTGGCAGTTGGGACATGTTAGATGACACCCCTAAAATTATTAGTCACCCAAATTATATGTCATTGGCTGGCATCATTACATAATTGTTTAAATCTATTCTTTTTTTCTTCTAAATTTCACAATTTTTTAACCTTTCCGGTCTTTAATTTCTCCTCTATGTTAAACAAAAAAAGGAAAAACGGGTAACAAAAATATCTAAGAGTCTGTTTGTCATGTCTTTTAATTTTGTTTTTACTTCCTATAGAAGAGTTCTTGGAAGAATGTACCTAAATTTTTGTTTGAAAATTAATTTTTAAACGCAGTTCCTATTTCAAAAGCATTTTTATAAGAAATCACGTTAAATTAATTTCCTCTAAAATATTTTCTAATTTGAATAAAAACTTTCATAAAATAAGTTAAAATGATCCAAAAGCTACTTTTGATTTTCAAAAGTTCATTTTTACTTCTAAAATAATGTCAAACGGCCATTAAATAATGATTAATGTTATTACCTGGTTGTACATTCTTAAAATTCATCGGATAGACAAGATTCTTCCTATTTTTCGTTCTCTTTTGCCACTTTGAATTTGTTAGTGCTACTCCTCAGCCTCGAATAATTTGAGACTCATGAATAGTTTATTAAAAAGTGTCACTTCATCTTGCATATAATTTTATAAAATATATGGCACAAAAATATTTGACCTAACTATTGCATGAAAAGTTGTTATGCTAAAAGTGTAATTTTATTAATTAATGAAAATATAATAAGATTACTTAACGTTTACGCTCCCAAAAGGTCACTTTGCACATGTCTACTTATTTTATCACTTAGGCCTACAGCACGACTTTTGTTTTTAAGTCTACCAAATAATCTTTACCCTTTCTCCATGAATTCATCATCTTCATTTTTCTTTTTTTTTTCAAAAATTAAGATATTATTATTGTTATTATTGAGATTTTCCAATTTTTTTACGGTATATTTAGTAAAATATATTGAATAATATTAATATTAAAATCTTATTCATGGTATTAATTAATCATTTCCAAACTGGAATATCTAATATCCTTTAACAACTTCTACAGCTTACAATCTCCAACTCCAAGTCCACAAGTCATCAAAAGCCATACAATAAGAAGAAAATGAAAGAAGAGGAAAATGCACACAAATATATTTGATTGGCTCTTACAATATTACTTTCATTTAAAAATTGACAAATATACTAAAATCAGGATATATCGAGGACATCTTGTATTGTAATGTATATATTCTGTCTATGCTCAAGATCTCTCGAATAATGAGAAAATTGCTTATATATTAGTTCTGATATACAATCTCCTCATACATAGGTAAGTATTAAAGTCTTGAAATTCATTTTATAAAGTAGTTTTTGTTAAAAAGAATATCTCTATTCCTTGTATGTTTATTATTCTTTCCACATTTAGACTAGGTCTAGAGTGACTTATCAATGACACGAAACTCATTGTTCATGGAATAACGGTCACATTGGAAAGATGAGTCCTATAAGAAAACTGCTTTATGAATTCTATTACGTCTCTAATCCGATACTCCACAAAAGGTGCCACATGGCTCCACAATCCTGCTACGTTGAAAGATCTCCCGTGTTGAGCAGACAGTCACATTGGAAAGATGAGTCCTATAAGAAAACTGCTTTATGAATTCTATTACGTCTCTAACCCGATACTCCACAAAAGGTGCCACATGGCTCCACAATCCGGCTACGTCGAAAGATCTCCCGTGTTGAGCAGACTCGCAAGGCTTGACGTGGCAAGAAATTCTTAAGTTTGACGTGAGGATAGCTTCTTTGATGTCTTCACTATATCGTCGAGGTACTTGAAGAAGAAAACCATCCGCCGAAGCACGAGTGCTACGCTGACGAAGAAGTACATAAGCGTCGAGGCTATGTCCCTTATGGAATCACCTCCTATAACGAATCTGAGGCTCTTAGGGTTCATCTGACACCTAAGATGCTGATGTTATCCATCGCATTAGATTTGGATATCTTTTAGAAATGACTGATGTAACGCTTATAATGAAAATTGACAGTCTGCTAACCTATTATACAGGGCGGCAGAACTCTTGTCAATACATTTATTGTATGAATAGATGGTGATGTGAGGTCTTAGTAAAGCAGATGAGGCCACGTGGTTTAGATCCAACAGTCACCACGTCAACCAGTTTTGTATAAATAGTTCATCTTTGTAATAGAAGATGAAGTTGGAGGATTGATAATGAAAATTAACATTCATACGTGAAAAACAATACACTTGAACCATTGAAAGGAGATATATGTACATTTCATCTATCATTTTACATATTCCTATTTTGATTTACATAAACGAGTTTGGTTTTTCATCTAGCAATCGTTGTTAGTGCGGTTGCTTTTGCTTAATCCGCCGGAGCTCGAACATTTTTCGTCTCTCGCCACAAAGTACTTCCTGCGTCCATTTCCTGCTTATTACCGCCACTATTCCGGTAAGAACGCGCCGGAATCGTGCTTGACCTGGCGTGAGTGGACTCGGCATCTGTTGACTCATTTCTGGGTATAAACAAATTCCTAAAAAATAGGGTAGAAGGAATTATCAAACCAAATCTTCATAACCCAATAAGCCAAGACAATTTACTTAGTCGTTGAAATCTCAAAGGTGATCGATCCTTTTTTCTAGTACGATTATCTTAGAGCCTAATGGTGCTTGTTTGGATCAAATAGTGCATACTCTGCACTTGATCAAGATAATAAAAAAAATATATGAATTCTATCAACACAAACCGACCATGCCTATTTTCCAAAACCCCATTCGTTTCTTGAATGCTGAAACCAAATATGTTATTTTCCCTTGCTTTTATATTTAAACAATACAACTTAGTGTTGTTCGCCCTAGTTCACCAAAGGGAAATGTTTCTTGGCAGACTCAAAGCCAGGCCAAGAAACAGGGCGCCTATGTAGCGCCCCCTATGCGCCTCGTTTCTTGGCCTGGCTTTGAGCTGATCCAATAGTAGGGTTGGTTCACCAAATGTAACACTATAATCTCGTCAGCCCTCCCTCCAATAAGGGGGCGTCATATAGGCGCATGTTTCTTGGCCTGGCTTTGAGCTTGGTCCAATAGCAGGATTGGTTCACCAAATGTCGTTGTTTATAATGGCCCACAAGAAAGCAATAATATTACCAATCCTTATTTCTCAACTTTTTGCATTCTTTTTGATTGGCTGAGTGGAGATCTATGCATAGCCCCTATTGTACGTAGCATGTGGAAAATTCCTTTGAAAATCGTCCGATGTGAAAGCCAATGGCACAAAAGCTGTTACTTTATGACTTGGAAAGAAATATGTGCAAATTTTCTGAGCTTTCATACCACGTTTCCATCTACCCAAAAAAGTGCACACCAGAGAACTTAAAAGAAAAGAAAAAAATTAAAAATTCTATTTATTTTTGTGTAATGTACCATCTAGTAATTCATGAGAAATTTAACTAGCTCTCGATAATGTTTTTTGAAAATAAAATTTCATGTGCAACTATTCTCTCATTGTTTCAAATCAATCAACTTTTTATTTTCCATACGTGTTTCCATTCAACCTTAATGTGTATGATGATGCGGAATATAAATTACGCTTAACTTCAACTTTTTTAGTCACACAATTAAATACATCAATTGGATTTTTAACACTAATAAAAACAAAATCAAATTATTTTGCCACGTCAACAAGGCTGTTTTCCATATCAGCAGCACATGTTTTAACGGCCATCTAACGTTATTATTTGTTGGGTTACACGAAATGCCATATGAGTTTTGGCTTTTTTGTACAAGTTGTGGTCCTTGAGAAATAACACACTTTTTCAGCTTCCATTTCTTCCAAGAAAAAAAGAGGCTGCGGTTTTACAATTTTTCTAAGGCACCTCTAAACTTGGTAATTAATTATACTGAAATATATCAACTTTATTGTGGGCTAAATCCCTTTTTATTAAGAACTGCACTCATCTATTCAAATTGGTTTTATGGCTATGAATCTCATAATTGAGAACCAATCCACTCTAATTCGATTCTGGGTTCCATCAAATGGAGTGTAGAATATTTACAGAACAATTGACATATCGGTTGGTTTCATGTCCAAAATTCACATCGGTATCCAGTTTAATCTTGAACTTTTCAAAGGCAAAAATATCATTATTACACGAATTGACCCTCCCATTATTTTAACTAATATGCCCTTAGCCATATCTTTACACACTATACAAATCAAAAGGAAAAAGTGTGGACATTTAGTTAGAGTAACCAGTGTTGTAGCAAAAATGAATCCCTCTCAACTGCAGTAGTTCATCTGAACGAGTCGAAATTATGATAAAAGGTATTTTTTGGTCTCAAAAGAATGCAACATTACGAGTTGGTTTAGTTTGGTTCTCATCAAAATGGAGTCGATGAGATTATACTCATTTTCAACCGTGTGACTTGAACTCAAATTTAAATTTATTGTGACATATTGAACTATCACAATAAAATCTTGACAAACTATTATAAAATGGATATTCTTTTCAATAAAATATTTGAGTGCATCTAATATGCCATAATTGGACACTACCAATTACGTAAAGAAGACCAATATGTTGTGTCCTTATTAGGGCAATTTAGCCCTTGAAAACTACAGAAGTCGAATTGGACAAACCAATCACTAAACCGCCTTAAGTGTAAGCACTTACCTATTAAGTTTAAATGTTCAAATTCATTATTGAAAAGAAATTATTTATTGCTTGTCTAAGCCATCTATTAATTTGTAATTTAGATCAGTAGCGTCGCGAATCATGGTCGATAATTGTCGATGATAGTGGATATATGTTTTAATGAAGTTAGAATACGCTTCACAAATTGATTAATTTTTAATATACAACAAAATTAACTTACACAAGAGACTAATGTGGTAATCAAACGCATTTTTTGCATAAATTTCACGAGTCTTGGTCAATAGACCTCATTATATGTGTAGGTCATTTTCGTTTGTTAAAAGATTTCGAAAAACATTTTTGTATAAAAGATCATGTCTAGCAATGTGCATTTTTTGGACAAGCACATAAAAAATTAGCTGCAGGCATGTTTTCATGATAATTCAAACTAGACTAGAATGACTCATTTAGTTTTACTTAAAACTTAACTAAAACTGGGTCTTAAAACTAAGAAATATAGAATTATTTAGATCCGAATTTTAATCCTAGAATTGAATTTTATTTCTTTAGAAAATAACGAATTATTTATTATACGAATTTACATGAATTAATATGTAATCAGAATAATGCAATTTTGATGCTTGAAACAGAAAACTCACATAACAAATTATATTTTATAATATCAACTTTCCATGAGATTTTTTTTAAAACATTCCATTAGCTAGCCAATCTTCTTTTTAACAACGATTTTCGTCCCAAAATACTATTAAAGTGCTTTAAATTTGTTGCCTTTTGAAATGTGAGAATAATAAATCACTTAAGTGTTTATATACCGTTTATAAATATAAGCCAAGTATAGACTTAATTTTAAATGATTGGGATAATAAGTGGCTTGCAAATAATTTTTAGGAACCTCTTAGGGGGGAATTTGGTGGGTATCACGAAATATGGGGATGGTAATTAATAGTTTTGAATGTGTGATAGAAATAAAAATTTAATTTTAATTTACTAAAAATATTTCCTAAATAGAGGTTTTAAATTTTTTAGAGAGAAATAAAAAGCAGTTGGACTTGGACATTTTAATAAATTAAAAGTTCTATGAGAAACATTTCTAGTAAATTAAAAGTTAACCTATAGAAACGACCTATGAAAATGGATTCAAAAATGAATTCTGATATGAAGGGATCTGGTTAAGTCAATTGTCGTAACTTTTTATGAGATTCAAAACTTTTCAACTATACATATTAACTTTTATTAAAATATATTAAAAATCTAATTTTAATCTCCACCAAACATAGACAAATTATTGCAACTCGAACAACTTTATTGTAATGGATGACAGAGGCCACATTTCGTTCAATAGTACACTATCAAAATACAAGCATATTCACACACTGAAAATTTACATAAATGCAAAATAATTTTGCAGACGATTTTTATTGATGACTATCTTTACGTACAACCACTCCATTGATCCGAAAAATGCAGACTTGCACGAATTGTTGAGCTGTAAAGTCCCAAATACTCCCCAGAAACCAACAATGAATCCAAGTGCCATAGCAATGTAAAATCCTAGAGTGATGAGTTCGTCCTCTTCTTCTGGACTTTCTATCCTTTCCTTGAACTTTGGATCGAGAGAGCTATCATCTCCTGGACACGGTTTTGTAAGTGGAGGTCCACAAAGTCCTAAATTTCCCACATATGCTGATGCTTCAAAAGTTCGTAAATGAGCAATGAATGGAATTTTGCCCGACAGATTGTTATATGACAAATCCAGCACTCCGAGCCCATCCAATTGAGAAAGGCCGTCAGGAATACCACCAGAAATATGGTTTCTTGACAAATCGAGAAAATCCAAAGACCTTAATTGTCCAATCTTCACAGGAAGGAGTCCGCTTAGGTTGTTTCTTGAAAGATTCAATGCAACCAGACTCGCAAGACTTGTAATTTCAGGAGGAATTTCACCAACTAAAATATTGCTTGAAAGATCAATGAGTTTCACCAGTTTAAGACTCTTTATGTACTCGTCTTCCTGTCCTTTCCATGTCACTTCTGCACCCTCAAAGTGATCAAATCCCGCTGGTCGACCGAATTCATACATTTCAAACTCCACTTGATGAACCATAGCAGTGAGGTTTCTTAGGCATTTCGGTATAGCACCAGAAATCTTGTTGGAAGAGAGGTCTAGGACTTGTAAACGAGGTAAATAACACAAGTTTAAAGGAATGGTACCAACGAACTGATTGGAACGCAGATTTAGAAGGACCAATTCTGAGAAACGATCTCCCAACCATGTAGGTATTTCACCGGTCAACTTATTTATCGAAAGATCAAGAAAGCCTAAAGATGTACAATTCCTCAGTGATGCTGGGATTTCTCCGGTAAAACTGTTATTTTGTAAATGTAAAGAAGCAATGTTATTTGGCAAAGGAATCTTTCCCGAGAAATTATTATGTGCCAAATTAAGAAATTTTAAGCTCATCTGATTTGCAAAACAATCTGGAAGTTGCCCTGACAATAGATTATTGGAGAGATCAAGATATTCCCAGGAATTAGCTTTACTGCATAAATTAGTAATTGAGCCCCAGAATTTGTTATTTGACAAGTCCAGTACTGAAAATTCAAAAGACAAACCTGGTAATAAAGGCAAACTTGGTAATAAACAATTAAACTGATTAGAGCTCAAATCTATGTACTCAATGTGAGTGGAAAACTTTGAAGATAAATCAGGAAGGATGCCGTGAATGTTGTTATGTGATGCGTTAAAACCATATATTGTTGGAGTGAGATCCCAAAACCAATCAGGTAAGGTGTCATGAATTTCAGCATTAGAGATGTCAAGATAACGTAATTCCTTCTGTGTGTGAAGCCATGCGGGAAAATGTGGCCCGAGTTTGCAATCCATCAACACGAGATAAGAGAGTTGAAAGGGAGGAATCCATCCAGAGCTAAAGTTGATAGATATATCTGAGTTGGAACCCAAACTTAAAGAATCTAACCGGGAGAGACCAAAGAAATGGGCTTCTGTAATTACACCTTCGAACCGATTTGTACCAAGAATCAAATTCTCAAGCTTAGAGAGGCTTCCAATTTTTTCTGTCAGAGTCCCATTAAAATTATTGTTGCGAACATCTATGGTTATCAACGAGGAAGAGGATAAAAGACCAGATATTGTCCCTGTAAGTTGGTTATAGGATAGTTCTAAATGCATTAAACTACTCAGATTCCCGAAGGATGAGGGAATCCCACCGTCAAGTAGATTATCATGAAGATGAAGAGACTCGAGTGATGCTATGTTCCCAATAGCATTAGGAATAGGACCTTGTAAATTGTTTAAGCCGACGTTAAGGGTAATAAGACTACTGCTGAAGTTAAACAACCAAGGGAATACCGAAGAAGAGGAGAGATTATTTCCACGAAGAGAAAGATCAGAAAGAAAATTAGATGCATTGATCATCGAAGGTAAGGGATCAACAAGCGGAGGTAGGTTACAGAATGACATGTCTAACAATTGGAGACGAGTTAGTTTACTCATTGATGGTAACCAATCAGTTGCAAACGTGAGGTTAACATAACTCAGGTCAAGGTGGCTCAACGAACGAAGTGTAGAAAGCCAATCAAGTTTTGTGCTTGTTAACATTATATTACCTTCGACACTGAGAAATTGCAATTCCGAAAGGTTGCCGAAGTGATGTGGAATGTCCCCTCTTAACTTAGAAAATGACAAATCAAGGTGTTGTAATCTGCCAAGGGAGCCAATGAATTTCGGAATTCGGCTATCATTGAAATCATTATTACTGAGGTCTAAATAATTCAAATGGCGTATTTCAAGCAACCATGGGCTGATGTTACCTCTTAGAGTGGCGTTAAATGAACCATGAAGATCCAATCCAATAACATGATTAGTTTGGTTATGACAACGGACACCTTCCCATGTGCAACAATCCTTCTTATCTTTGTGGGTTCCCCAAGAAGAGAGTCGGCCATTTTCATCAACAAGCTCGTCTTTGAACTTGAGAAGAGCTTCTCTCTCCCTCTCCAAGCACCTGATTCTACCATCCTTCACTCGTGAAGAGTGTCCATGAGAAGCTCTAAAGCTTAGTAACAGTACAACAACTAACCAATGGATATGTTGATATAACTTTTTACCAATCATCATTTTGAGAATTATTTGTGGGATTCTCTACCATTTAAATAACATTATTTATAAACTATGAGTTGGTGTTGCTGTTATTCAAAAAAATCTTCCAATCAGCAATAATGCATTGGAAAAACTCTATGACTTGTTCCAAAGGTTAAAAAAGCAAAAAGACTTTGACTTCCCTGTATAGATTTTGCTTTTTTTCCGGATAGATTCTTTGTATAGTACGAGTTTAGCACCTAATTACACGTTTAGTCGAGTTGTTAAAATCAAAGTCTTTATCCGTGAATAGACTGTTCGTGTTAAAGTTTGGAGGTTAATTAGTGTGACTGCTCCATAAGTTCAAGGCATAAATTCTCTATTTATAGAAGAAAAATGACTTCTAGCAATATCATAGCATATATAACTAGTAAATGAAGAAAATAACTGGTTTGAAAGCATGAAGTGCAAGAAGATAAGAAAATAAATATGTTAGACTAGTATAAAGCCTTCAAGTTCCGTTCAACAGATTTCCTTCTTTACGTAAGATTACGATGAATTTTGAAAGATTATAAATCGTAATGAATTTTGTCGATTTGAATAGATTTCCACAAATTTCATAAGAATCTCATCAAATATAGTGAAATTTCAAAAGACTTGATTATGTGTATTTTTAAACTTGAAATCTATCCAAATCTTTTAAAATCTCTCTATTAATGAAATCTTTATAAATTCACTAGTTATTGAGGATACTTGAATTTTAAAGGATTTTATTGAATTTCAATAAAATCTTAATTATGGACATCCAAATAATAAGGTCAAACAATGGCTTAGTGTGTAGATTTACCATTACTCATACAGCGGTTCGGTAAACCAAAAGACCGATACGCATGTTTAAGACCAAACATATTTATTTCACTGAGGGTGTGTTTGATTGTATTTATTTTTCACGAAAAATGTAAGTTTTCCATCCAGGTTCCTATTTTATAGTGTTTGATTACTATTTATCCATTGAAAATATTTTTGAACTTTTGAAAATATGCTTAATTTTCCTTGTATTTAAGGAAAACGTTTTCTTTGTGGGGAGTAGGTTTCTATTTTCCTTAAAACAAAGAAAATATTTTCTTTTATATGAGATATTTTTCATGCCAATCAAATACATTTTAAGTATTAGTATCGATGTAAAACACACAATACATGTCAAAATGTTATCTAGCATAGTGGTACTAAAATATTATTCTAGGTGGCTAAACTTTATATGTTTAATTATATGAGTCATATGACTTTGCATTTAAATGAATTTATCATTTAATAATCACATAAATTGATGTTTGACATTAATGGAGATGAATAACGTTACTTTGTCAAAAAAGTAGTCCTACATTGGAAAACCAAAAAGATTGAGGTAATTGGGACAAATGCTACTATCATTTCCATGATTTGCGCATTTCAATCGTCTCCCTTTTTTTTTTTTTTTTTTAATACACCCTCAAATTAACTGAACCTTGCGCAAAACAACTCTACCATCAATTTATCCATTTAATCCTAGTGAAATGAAGAATTTACCATTTTCTATAAATAATTACAGTTAGAGTCCCACATCTTTCGAAAAGTAAAATAATTTAAAATAAAGGGAAAGAAAATTAAATATTAAAAAAATCTCTTTATTCTTCCACCAATCCCACCAACCCGTACCCAACCTCCTTCCACCATACTACCAGTTTAAGTTATTGTTTTCAATCAAACACATTTTATACTTTAAGGGGTAGAGAAAAATTTCCGTGACTTTGACTTGAAAGTATTATCGATCTTATTATCAACCTTTATTTTCACATCACTAGTAATCTTAGAAGACCTTGACTCTAGAGTCAACTAAAAGAGTACTATAATTTTCATCACGTCTCTATAACATATTGGACACGATCATCTGCATTTTTCTCTTTGTCATCATAGGAACATGGGCTACTCATCCTCATCAGTCAATCTCACCATTTTTGGTTTCTCCATGTAAGCCAAATTTGGAAATGAATAATATTTTTGAACTTGTAAATATTTCATATTAGAGTGTTGACTGCATTTGAATAGAGACAGAGACTGTACATTTAAATTTTTTGCCAGCTAAAAATTTAATTGTTTTTCATGAGTAAAATTGTTTTTGGTGACATTATAACTCGTGGTATTAAAAATTATTAGATTATATTATTATATATGGTTTTTTTAGTAGTTAATTGATGTTATATGACTTTTCTTAAGTTGATATGAAAATAGGAAAAATTACACACGAGCCCCAAATCTTCGCCAAAAAGTGCATTTACATCCCTGACCTTTTGAGCCAAGCATATGACCTCTTACTTTTGTATCATTTAGGTCCCTAGAAAAAAAATCAAATCAAAAGTTTTTAAACAAAAAGAAAAGCAGTCAGTCATGCTTGGTGTACATAAATTTTTGCCCAACAAAGCCCTAAATTTTTGCCCAACAAAGCCCTATTACTCATTTGATGGACCATGACTGTCAAGTTTCATCGAAAGTGCCAACTCCGCCATCAAAAGTACCCATTTTGCACGCTAGGAGAAATTATGGGATGGTGTCTACTTCATTGTGGGACTGGCATCCCAAATAGGTTCTCAAGTCGTACCAAGTTTGGTCCCCACTTGGAAATTATTATTATATTCATGTATGTATATGAGCACAAATTAGTCAGAAATTATGAGCACAAATTAGTCAGAAATTTCTATCTTTTTTAAACATGATTAAAAGATTCATCAAACTACTGCTGTTTGTACTTTCTCAGTGCATGAAATCAACTTCAGAATCTCCTTCTGGAGAGGTAGGTGCTTAGCAGGGCCGGTCCTGTGAATTTCGGGGTCCGAGGCGAACTCCATAAATTAGGCCCCCCAAAATCAACGTAAATGTTTTTAATATAGTTATTATGCGCGCCTGTACAATTGATCCTACAGTAACCATTCATATAAACCGACCATGTCACAATTATATAAGCCGACAAGGCTTTTAACATTTTCAATACATTCAATAACATGTTAGGGCAAGCCATCACTTACTTGAAAAGTAGGATTTCGACGAAAATTATGGAATCATACCTTTGAGAATTACACCGCCACATCTCACAAGCTTTTAGTCACATCTAACAATGCACCATTTCAATAACATATAACAAACTTCACACAATAACATGAACATGGAACACTTTTAGCTAAACTACACACATTATCTCATCATTTCAATGACATATAACACACAACAACTTGATAAAAGATCCAAGATTTGGAAAACATATGTCCAAAATTTCTCAGATTATAAAGATCCAGACAAGATGTACCACGTTCACAACTTGTTCCAAAATTTGTCCACATAAAAGGGAAAAAGAGAAACTAAACTGAGAGACACCTGCAAAATAGCGAAGCCAAACAGTCCAATTTTTTAAAGCTTCTAGCGCCAAACACAATTAGGCATATTTACCAACAAGTTGAGAACTTAAATTTCAAACAATCAAACTAGAGTTAAGCCTATAGGAAGCTAGAAGAGGGGATTAAATAATCATAACTAGATAGAACAATTTCCAACGACATAAAATAGCGAATGGGAGAAAAATAATACATTATGAAAACGAAAAATAGAAAAAGAGGGCTTTCTCAAAATAGTTATCCTAAATGTCATTAATAAGAATTATTCTACATATATATTATGGTTTAAACCCTCATATACATAATGCCCAAGTGATACTTCATTGTTGACGGTGGAAAAATAGGGTGTAAACCCTGATGGACATGTATCAAAATCATATTAATAATTTACTTAGTAATGTTTAATGATATGGTTAGAAAAATACCAAATTAATTGCCCATTTTCTAAAGCAAAGTAACAGTAAGTTTTAATATTACCTTTGGTCAGTCAAAAAAACTTCATTTTTCACAATAAATGCGTACAAAAAAACAAAAAATTGATAACCACTTACATCAAAGAACCATGCTCTGTAAAATGGACCATAAAAAGGTGTCGACGACTGGAGAAGACAACAGATGACAGGCGAGATGCATAAACGCACGCTCAAATGACAGATGAGAGTAGAAGAGAAGAAGAAAGAGCTATCTCATGATGTCTAATTTTTTTTTATTAAAAAAAAAAAAAAAAAAAAATTGGGGCGAGGCGAGTGAGGCCCCCTCTAATGTTGGGCCTGAGGCATGGGCCTCACTCGCCTCACCCCAGAACCGGGCCTGGTGCTTAGAGACTGAAAGACGAGCACTTCCCTGTTGGGTTTATTAATTTTTCACGCGTGTCTACATATTTAATTAATTGTGTCATCTTAAAGTTGAGCACAATTAAAGTGATATAATAAAGAATTAAATTGTTGGACTTATGACGTTTAAATAAAGTGTTGATCGAATTATATGCGTAGAGATCAGATACATTAAAGTTGTATTTGACGATGAGCCAAATACATATGGAAACTATAAATAGGGTTATGGTCCCCATACTACAACAAAAACAGTATTTTGCAACGTTCATAAAAACGTTGCCGAAGACCTTTTGCAATGTTTTTGAATATGTTGCAAACCTCGATATTGTTGTAGAGTAGAATGGTACATAAAACGTTGCAAATAACATTTTTGCAACGTTTTTAAGTGTTGCCAATAACCTTTTTGCAAAGTTTTTTAAGTGTTGTCAATAATCTTTTTGCAACTTTTTTTAGTGTTGTCTATGCTTATATCCTTATTTTTTGCAACCTTTTTTGGCCGTTGCTGTAAATCACTTTACATTTTTAAAAAAAATCCTATAATTAATTTAGGTTTTTAAAAATTTATTTATTTGGTTACCAACAAACATATAATAATTACAAAACAAAATAATACACATTAATCATTTGTAATCAGATTTTACATAGTTCTGATAAACAAAAATAGTGAATATGATTCAATACAATATGTCAAAATTTAGAATTAATCTAAATAATGCTAAGATCATTAACCTACTCAAAAAATTATATAGCAATATGTGAAAAATATAGACTACTATTTAAAAAAAAAGTGATTAAAATATTACAAAATATTCTATCCATATCGAAGTTTGTTTCTGAGACCAACAATTTAGCTATCCAAAAAATAATCCAACTCAATGCATATCACAAAAATAACAAGGATATAACTAGAATGCAAATCAAAAGTATTTGTGATTCAAAAGTACAACTTTTTTTTTTACATCTAACTTAATCCAATTTGTAATTTAGAGGCAACAAGGTACTAAAAAACTAATACATAAATAGGGTTATCAGGTGTAATAATCAATTATTGGAGCTAGGAAATATTGTAGACTATGAGGCCCTCGTTGGCTGAAAACATATTTTCCAACCATCATCATGGATCCAAAAAGGAATAAATTTCATTCAGGGATATATATATATATATATAATATAACTTTTGCTTTAGATAATTTCGATAGAACATGAAGGCAGGCTTCAAATTTGGCATGAATTTTTATGACCTGGATTTCTTCCATACTCAGAGACAAATTGATAACCCATAAAATTATTTCCCCTGATAACTCAATTGAAAATCAGATTCTAACTATTTTGAAAAAAGACCAAAATTTGCAGTTAGCAAATTATCTAGTAAAAGATGAAAGGATGAAATATTATATATGACTTTCAACACTAAAATCTATGAACTGGGGGACAGTCAATTTCAATAGAATGCTTGATGAGCACAAAACACAAATATTTAGAAGGTCAAAACAGAGAACTAAAACTAAGGCGATTATCCTACATGTACATTAAGTTTGACATTATGGATGACATTATCTGACAAAAAGACATAATTATCATTCTCCTTATACTTGTGCTAATACAATGTTCTCTATTCCTATTCTA
>CAIGRP010090464.1:0-26783 GCA_903798385.1 Fraxinus cuspidata
TTTGTAATCTTGTAATCGAATTGGAAGAATGGAGATTAAGAGGAGATTTTTTATTGGGTGAAATGGCGTCAACACGAAGATGAAATTTGATAAGCATTGGGGTAATATGGAAAATGTAAACCTGTTGTTGCTTATTGCTACTATTCTTGAGCCAAGATACATACTGGATTATGTAGAATATTGTTTTGTTGATCTATACAAGGATGGAGAAGCTGTTAGTAACATGATTAAGGCTTTGAAAGCCAATCTAATGTGTATTTATGAGTGGTATGTGGGATGTGAACGAGTTCGTGGAAAGTAGTCAAATAGTAATTGGGAATTCTTTTAAGTTCATTTAATTCAAATAAAGGCAATTTTTCTTCTATGGGTGATACTCGTCTTTTTAGGTTTTTGGAAAAACAAGCAGTAAAAGATTGTATTGAAATAAAAAATAATATGGAAAAATACTTATTAGATGCTTGTGAAAGCATAGAGAACTAGAATTTTGATGTTCTCGATTGGTGGAAGGTTAACAAAAGTAAATATGTTATCTTGTCCAATCTAGCCAAGGATGAATTGGCAATCCAAGTTTCTACCATTGCTTCATAAATTTTTTCCTGTATCGGAGAAAGAATTCTTGATCCATTTCGTAGTTCTTTAAGCTCTAAAATGGTAGAGGTCTTGGTGTGCACTCAAAATTAATTGAAAACTTATCCAAACTTGGATGGATTCTATATGAAAGATGTTGAGCATTATAACCAGTTGGATCAATGTAATATAATTATATCTTATATAATTGTTAATGTTACTTGCTTCTATCTATTTTATTGTAAATTCAATTTTCTTTTGTAGAACTTTTGGAATCAATGAATCCAAAACCAACTGAAGATAATTAAGGCCCAAATTCTAAATGATTCATTCATTTTTCAAGTTTTTTAGGTAGATATATTGTTGTAGTATTTGTTAAATACTTCATTCCAAATTTAACTCGTTATTTTCTAAGTATTTCATTTGTGTTGTTGTAGGAATGTACATTTCTTTATTGGGTGAATGCACTTTGAGATTTCAGGATCAATTCATTACATGCGAAATATTTTATCGTTATTGGAAGATCGCATTATATTTGGAAGACTATTTTATTTTAAATTTCAAATTTATTGAGGTTGGATAACAATATTAATTTTTATTGAATGATTTAACATTTTTATTTAGGTTAAATTCATTTTATTCAATAGATATAATATGTAGACATTCAACATGTTTTTAAATTGATTTAATATGTATTTAATTTGATCATGATATATATAATTTATTGAACAAGATTAACAATATTTGTAATTTATATGATTTTATTGGAATGAAACTTAACTCAAGGACCATCGATCCAATTTTAATCGACTTGATGCCTTTCAAATCACCATTTTTTAATGCAACCCAACAATTGGGCCCATAAAAAGATTGTCCAATTTGAATTGAACTCAAATCCAAACCAATCAACCCAACTCGAACTAACCCAAGTTTGGCCAGTTTGGATTGGATTGAGTTTCAACCGTGACTGGATTGGTTTCGACTTGAATTATTCAAACCGAACATGTTTGGTTGGGTTTAGATTGGACTCAAAACCAATCTAACTCAACCGATGCCCAACTCTATTTACAAGAGAAGATCGGGCGTCTCTATATACATGAAGATCAAGAAAAAGTGAGAGAGATACAGATTGATTGCAGTATGGATAAAATCACTATTTACCCCGTTCTCTCTTTCGCACAATTACTTTCCATCCTGCACTACAAAATTTCATCTTAAAAATCCAGCGGTATCTTGTGTGTACCACGCGTACACGCTTCTTGCTGCGTTCAGATAGATGTTTTGAACATGTGGGAATCCTATAGAATGGGTCTTGTTCTTGGGGATCTAACGGGTGGGTGAGCTTTAAATTGAGGAATTTCAAGCCATGGATCGAGCGTGCTTCTTGTGTTTGGCCTCACTGGAAGCAAGGAGACTTCGTTATGATTGTAACTGCTTTGCCCTGCAAAAGCATAAGATGGATGTGGAGGTGAAAGAAAAAAGCCCGTCTGAGCTTGTCCATGATGGCGCAATGGGCTTGATGAGGGAGACACCGGCAAGGATGTCATCGTTCTAGCATTTTCCCTGCACACAACAAGAAAGCAAGAGTTAAAACTTAGAATGATTCTCGATATATCATTCGGGTTAAAAACACTGGTGGTAATAGAACTTTTATCAAATTTTTTGTTAATTACTAAAATTTGTTTCCTTCAAAGGATTCTAAGCGTTTGTTTGGGAGAGATTATTTGAAATGAAAAATGATTTTTTTGGAGAAAGTAGTTAAAAAAGTATGAAAAAGTTACGGGTCCCCGTGCAAAATTATTTTATTGGAAGGATAAGTGATCGAAATGAGTTTGAGGAAAAATGATTTTCAAATAAGTTGTGCCAAACGACGACGCTAATTCAATCATTGGATTCATGTCCATTAGTTCAACTGAGCGGCTGAGCCCCCTGTTTGCTGGCCTTTATTTCAAAAAATAAAAAAATATATGTTTTGAATAATATATTTTGGAGAATGTGTAGGAAAAAGTTTTGGGTTTACGTTTAGAATATTTATGGTGTGAATATGTGGTTGAAAATAAATATGAGAAATAAATTGAAGTAAATTAAATCGAATCAAACAGGGGCTAACTATACATCTGACAGGGCAGTCTAATTGACAGCCTAGTTGGCAAATAAATAGACTGCCACGTCAGTTTTTTTTATTAGTCAAGTAAACAGCCATTAAATGATTAAAAAGTAACAAATTTTAAGTTTAATCACCTTCAACTAAGTTTAGTGACCGCTAGTGTATTTAACCACATATCGTTCAGATAAAAGGATCGCATGTTCTCATATGTATTATTATTGGTACCTTGGGCTCAATAAGGTTCTTGAGACTGCTGTTCTCGCTGCATCATCTCTGTCAAAAGAAATATTATTCATTCTGCTCGAGCGCAGCTCCAATGCTGTCTGCCATGATACAGAAAGATGAAGAAATTAGGCAAATGACTGAAAATATGTTAAAAGGATGAGATAAAACATGGTTAGACATTCGAGTTCGTCGTGGCCACTTTGTAAACAGCTACTGGTGAGATTCATTTGCCAATTTGCTTCCGAGTTCCACAGACTAAAGAAATTTACTGGCCACTGTGGTACAGATTAAAATCTAATTTTAATCCCAAATCAAAATCAACAATTAATTTATCCACACATTTCATGGGACCCACAACTTTTCAACTACACGTTTCATTAACTTTTATCAAAATCTACTAAAAATCTGATTTTAATCTACACCAACAAGGGCTAAATTTTCATTTTCATCTAGAGGCAGATAGTCAATCACAGGAAACACCTTCTCACAAATGACTTGAATATTTTGATCATTTTAAAGTCATAGTAAATCCTAAAAATTGGCACTCTAAATGTGAAATACTTTTTACGTTAAACAATAAATTCACTAAGTAGAAATGAAGCATTCAGAATCCATTTACCGGAGTGCGGCTTCCATCAAAGGTATGTGGAAAAGATTCTCGAGTTTTGTTAACATTGGCAGACCGTACTGTATTTTGGCACACAAAAGGGTGTTCCAGTAGTTTAGAAGCTGTGGGCCTTGCAGATGGCTCCCTCTGCAAGCAGAGTTGTATAAAACTTTTCGCATCGTTAGATAGGTGATCAGGAATCACGGGCATATCTTTGCTGTTTCCAATTTTAAATATCGCAGCAACCTGTTAAATGTAATATAAACAAAAGATTATGATACCATAAGGAGTTCAACGCTAGTGTCGACAAATATGATTTCAACAATGTGAATTTAAAGGTCTACCCCTTCATATTGGCTCCAAGGTGGTTTTGATGTCGCCATTTCAAGAACTGTGCATCCTAAGCTCCAGATATCCACTGCAAGGCTGTAGCCATTTGTATTCATTACAACCTGAAATTGAAACAAGCAAAGAGTAAGGAATTATATGCAACTTATAAAAAAAAAAATACGGGGTATTTCTTGAATTGGTGGGACGCAAATAGCTGGGGATGGAGATCCGGGAGGCACTACCAATATGCTTGTGTATTCTGTGAGAGAGAGAGAGAGAGAGAGAGAGACCTCTGGCGCCATCCAATAAGGACTTCCTTTGAAAGATAGCATTGAAGAATACGCGGTTATCTGTTTAAAAGAGTGTAAAATTAGGCAGTCATCACTACGATTGCAGAAATAACATAATGATCAATTCAGTGAACGAAAACAAAAATTGCAAAATAATTTCAATTTCTCAAGATTCTTTTACCCTTATGAGATTTCATAGGGTTGAATGCCAGGATTTCGGAAAACGGAATCTGTACTTAATTAGTAGACATTAAGATTAGTAGAGCATCGTTTTCGACATAAGAGTTTTACTTTCCACTTCCTCGATAGCCTCAAATGCATGCATTATTAGTTACTTAGTATCTATCAATAAGCTATGACAAAAGAACTTTTACGTAAAGAAAAACTTGGTACTTACATGTTTTGCCATGCCAAAATCGGCAAGTTTGATATGACCCTTCGGATCTACTAAAATGTTTGCTCCTTTTATATCTCTGCAGAGAAGTGATGGATTTTCAAGAGAAGAAATTTCACATAAACAAAATGAGTAATTAATACAGAAGAGACAAAATGTCACCTGTGCACTGTATTTCTTCCATGTAAGTAAGCAAGCCCAGAGAGAATTTGCCGAGTATAATTTTGTATAACAGGCTCCCGGAAGGATCCGTGTTCTTGCAGTAATTTGTGGATTGAGCCTCCAGAAACGTACTCCAAATAAACTGACAATGTTTCTTCATTCTGCAAAACAGGTAAGCCAGATTTATAATATGCCATTCATTTGAAAGGGTTCTAGCAAATTAATATAATATGTAATAACAGCTATGAGATACCCCGAAGGGCATTAAAACAGCATAAAATAGAATTATACCAGGTCGCTTCCGTAGTACTGAACAATGTTCCCATGTGAGAGCTGATTAAGCAAGTTAATCTCCTGTGAGACAGACGAAATTGTCAAGGACCGAATAGATTACAAGGCATTAAAACTTCCAAGAGTTGAAGCCCGAGGATAAAATCTGAGCATAATTGAAATTCTCATTGAAGTACGCACCATTTACATTAAGAAAAAAAGAAGGATTGAAAAAAACCTGGTTCAATTGCTTGAGGCTTTCTTTCGATGTCGGATCATCTGAAACAACCTTGACTTCTTTTATGGCACACATTTGTCCATTCTCACTGTCAATTCATACAATATAACATTAGTTAAATTATAAGAATATAACTAAGCAAAAAATGAAGTCATATAATTAACTTAAGGTCATAATTGGCAACCACAGTCATACAACTATGCATCACAGCAAAAACCCAGTGTAGACGGACCATAGATCCCTTTAAAGCCAAAAACAAGAATCTTGTGTATTGGATTGCATGGAGCCCAATCATACCTTAGACTTATCCCCTCGTCTACTATCTGTTTCAGGGGTATATTGGACATCCTTACATGTATCAGACCTCCCCAATTTTCCTACTATATAAAAGATCAGTAAGGGGCCGTTTTAGTGCCAGAGAGGTCAGACAAATTTTTTTTCTGATTTCTTCTTCGATTATTATTGTTGTCGAAAGACACTAGGGATTAGAGTTCAATCTGTAACAGTATACATATTAAATCTATGAATTTTCATAACTATGAAAGATTTCAATAACGTACAACTTTTAGTGGAAGTCTCATTACCTGCTGAATCCAAGGTAAACATGACCAAAAGAGCCTCGTCCTAGAAGCCTCCCTTTCCTCCATTTTGTTAAACTATTATGTGAGCTTTCATTCACTCCAGGACTTCTTGGGGACAGCAGAGCAGATGGGCTGGTAGGCGAAGTGGGTGGAAGAGGCAGTCTATGAAATTCACTCTTTCCATCTTCTGATCTCCCAGTTGGAGAATCTGAACTAATACCACTATATCGTGAATGATGAGGAGATGTCATTATAGTAGACCCATGCCTTGGTCCTCGACCAGGACTTCGCAGGGCTGGACTTGATTTGTTATCTACATTTGTTCTGCCATTAAAAATGAATTTTCAAATTATAAGAAGTATTTGCATAATAAAAAAGAAGCACAACTTATACTGATTCTAGCAGTTTCTTGCGGGGTTCTGCATCGTCGGAGACAAATTCATCATATCAAAGTTTCAATTTTTTCCCCTCTTCGAACCAATACACTTTCGAACGATATAATCCATTGAAAATTCTTTCCAGGAAAAAAGCCCCTTTTACTAGGATAAATGAGTAAATCAAAGTCTCAATTTGATCAAAAAAATTCAAAATAAAAAAAAAAAAAAAAAAACAGCAAATAATCAATCAAGACAAACCCCAAAAAGAAAAAGAAACAAAACCCTCAATTTTTGATAAAAATGAAACGAACCTGAAAGCACCATGATCAACAGTATGAAGATGATCATCAGACGACCCAGATGAGCTGACACTTGAATCAGAACTGGACCCAGTTCCGACCCCGAATCGCAACCCGTTAATATTATTATCACTTGATATTGAAGAAGGGGTAGGTAGTGGGTGTCCTCTATCCAAAGACGATGGGGTTGAATCAAATCCTGAAAAATCTCTGCTACTACCTGGTGAATTTCTTAACTGTTCACCCCTATTCTTATTATCTTTGCCCCCTTTCGTATCATTCTTGATTGCTGCAGAATCCTCTGGCTTGCTTCCCTTGTTTTTGCTAGATTTTTTCCCCCACCAGGCTGGCATTTTCAAGAATTGAAATTACTCGATGATGATAAAAAAAACAGACTTAATTCTTCTTTATATATATGTGCGTGCGTGTATATATACACTGTGTAAAAGGAAGACAGGTAAAGAGACAGGATCCCGATATTTTGAGGCAGCTGGTGAGTTTAGATAATTTTTCATTTTCTTTCTTTATTTTTGTGGGGCCAATTTTATGGTGCAAGTGGTAAGGCCGCCGTGTAGGTACAATATAAAATAGGGTGGTGGGGTTGGGGGACGGCAGGCGGCAGACGGTGGTTGAATGACGTGGCTGTTCTTTGTGTGGAATTGTAGGTAAATATGTACATGTGTACCTATGTCTTTAAATGCTAAATGCTAGAGGGACAACTACGGACTACCCAATATAATCGAAAAATAATATTTTCTATATAAATTGATGCTAAGCTAACATTAATAGATTGCAATAGATTATAATTCAATTTTATTTGTAGAACGAAAAGGTGATTTTATTTCTAATGATATTATGTTATTAGTTTTCTTTGCTTTCCTTACTCAAGAAAGATTTCCAAGCTCTTGAGAAAGCTCTAGAAAAGAAAAGTGATTCTAGAAGGGAAGGCACTACTAGACGAGGAGGTGATGAAAAATGTACGAAAAGGTCAGTAAAAGATTTTCCCTGCTCGGAAAATTCTTAAATTTTCTTTCTTTTGAAATACTTATTTCGTTAAAGTGTAATTCTATTTAGCATTATTGGTGTTAAAACACTCATCTATATATCGTGCTAGGTCCAATTAAATGGGTTTGATAGCTTCACAAATGTAGGGTTATGAGATCCAAACTGATGATTAATATGAATGATGATAAAATGTCGTTACTCTTTAATTAGATATATCATTTAGCCCATGTTTGGTTTAACTAAAATCAAATTTTTAGTAATTTTGACAAAAAATGATGAATTATGTAACTGAAAAGATGATAAAAGTGATGGATCTCATTAAATGTGTAGTTGAAAATGAGTTTGAATAAAATAAGTTAGAAAAACTGAGGGTCAAAGAGTGGCTTAGAATAGATAATGATATTTATAATTAATTATTCAGTATGCTCTACAATTACCCTGGTAAATAATCATGTGCACTAGAAAGATCTCTCTACTAAACAATTAAACAGAAAATTAAGGGGTTGATCATCGCTTACACTATTGATTCATTATCATGACTAATATATTGGTGTTGGACTGCCAAACTCATTATCGGTGTGTTGAAATGTAGAATTAAGCTGGTTGTACAATAAATTTATATACTTCAGTTCCGTTTATATAGGTTTGTTTGGCTTTTTATACGGAATAAGAAATTTTATTTAATGTTATTGGAAAAATAATTTTTATCAAAAACTTTCCTAATTTACCCTAATTTAATTATCAATAATTAGTAGTAAATTATTATTGAAAGTAGCAAAGAATAAGTGTATATTAGTAAACAAACAAAACAAAATATTTTTAATAAAGAAACAAGACTATATAATTGGGATAAGAAAATAAGGAAGGTGGGCATGTATAAATGAGAAGAAGTAACTAATTTGACATTGTGTGAAATGTAAAGATCTGGCCAAATCAATGGTTAAGATCCCGCCAACTAACAATTTGTCAATGGACAATGAACGGTTGCCATAAACAACTATATTGAACTATTCTTTTTGTAAAGTAACTTTTAATATTTTCTCCTGCCGCAGTTTGAGGCTAAAAGAGAGAATAAAGCGAATCTGCCACAGGTTTCAAATCTTTCATAGGTGTATAAAAACGTGTGGATTGGTCGGCACCATTGGGTTGGTGATCTTGATAAATCCAATATTCCTCGTTTACTTTTCCTTTTAAATATTGTTTCTTTCAATTTTTATTTTAAAAGATTAGAGACAGATTGATTTGTATTTTAGTTTTCAATTTTAATTTTGAGTTCATTTTCTATTTTCTATTTTGAGGGTTTTTTTGTTCAAATTGCTAAAAATACATTTGATTTATCATTTTGAAAAATAATTCTCAAAACTCAAAACAAAAAAAATAGAAAACACGTTTGATTTGAAATTTCTTTTTTGAGAAAAATATTTTATTACATTTTATTATATAAAATTTAATTATTCAGTAAAAATAGAATAATTTTATGTTGATATATATTAAACAATATATTAATCTTAAAGTTGATGAATCTTACAATATTTTTTTCTTACTAGAAATGTAAAATAAAAATAAATAATATATTGTGTTCAAAATATTACAAAATAAAAATTAATGGCATGGACTGAGGATATTCTTATTTGTGTTCATTTAAAAAATAAAATTAGAGTGTTTATGTAAAATAATATTAAGAGCTTGGGCTTTTTTTATTTTTTATTTTTAATAATTTTATTTTTCTAGATATTTCTAGAATTTATTTTATATATTTAATTGTTTATTTTTTTATATATAATTTTAGTGTTTTTCGAATTTTAAATTTTATTTTTTATATTTTATATTTTTTATGTTATTTGTTAGAATTTTATATTTTATATTTTAAATTTTTAAAGTTTAAAAAAATTATTTAAAAGCTTGTTTTCTATGTTTTGAGTGTTTTCAGAATTTTTACTGAAAACACTCATAACATTAATAATGTGTTTTCAGTTTTATGTTATAATAATTGTTTAACCGCTTTTTCAAAAATGTATTTTGAAAAATGCTAGATCAAATTTTTTTTCGGTATTTTACAAAATTGAAAGCAACAAACCAAATATACTCTTATTTTGGTAACCATAAAAAAAATCTAGAAATCCTAAATTTAGAAGTGTTAGCATTGTACTATTTTGAAGATAATCATAAATGTGGAATATGGAAAAAAATTTATCAAAACAATATTAATGTCTTTCTTTATAACATTAATCCCTACTATTTTAATAGAGGCAATTTACCGTTTTACTCTTCATTTGTGAAACTTCTTTTTTTAATCCCATTTTATCCATATCCATTCTCCACTTTTCATCCAAACTTTAAGGGTAATACGAACTTCATTCTATCCTTACCCACAATTGTTAACTTTGAATCTGGAAAAAAAATAAAAATAAAAAATTGGTTCGTGCGCCTGGTGTCCGTACAGCGCAGACCAAATATATATATATATATATATATATTTTTTTTTTTTTTTACGGTCCTCATTTTTACACTGCAATCCCTTAGTTACTGTTCATTAACTGGTTCCTCTAAATATCTCTTATATAAAAGTGGCTTTTGCAAAACAAACCTTAGCAATCAACTTCTTTATTTTTGTTCCACAAAAAATTTCTGCAGATTAATGTGTTCATCTTGAATGTTACGGTTCCATATTTTTTGTATGTTCATTTAATTTGTGTACTTCATTTAATTAGTTTTATTTTGTTGATGCAACCATGCTCTACAAATTGTTTTAGTCGTTCCATAATATGTGTTGATTCTTGTTGATTTTTTGCAGGTTTTGTGCTGTGAAATCCATCCGTCAGCTGAAAATGTAAGCTTTAATTTTTTCAAACCACAAACCATAAAGATCACACTTCTTTTGATATTTTTTTGCCTTGCTTTGTATCTTATTCTTCTTGTTCATTTCAGTCGCTTTTATGCTACAAAGTCTATTGGCTCGATCAAGAAATATGATTTATTGGTTTTTCAACATAAAACCTATACATCTAACTTCGTGTGATAATTTGTAGGTATATTTCTCATGGAATTTGTTAGTTGTTGATGTTCTAATATTTTGCTTTCATTCTTATCCTTTTTGGAACAGAAGTTCTTGCAAATTATAAAATTGGTTTGAAATTTTAAACTAAACAAGCATTTAACTTTGAATCTTGTCACCGTTTTAAATTCACAAAGAGGTGGTTCAACCAATTGTGTAGAATGTTTTGCCTCATGAAGATGGGGTTCACATACATGCATGTACTTTTTTGTCCTCCCATTGCCAATTCTTCTGTTTGATAATTATGATGAGTTACCTAATCAATTCCTCAAGATACATGAAGAATTTGATGAAAAAAATGGTGAGCATTTATTCTCTCTACATGAATCAGACAAAGCAAAGCAAATGTAGTTGAAACATTGTTTATGACCCCTTACATGCTTCTGATTCAAAGAAGGCCAATGACTTTCAAATTGGCATGACAAAGCACTAGAAAGATAACTCTTTTGTCATGCTTGAGTTTTTTCAAATTTTTTGGTCTTAATTTAAATTTGTTTAGTTATGTTATTTCTTTTTATGAAGTGGCAAAGGGGAATTTTCTTTTTCTTATGTAGTGTTCACAACATTGCCAATATACTGCTCTAATCTCCAGTAGGAGGATTTCACGCCTAGCTTGCTTATTGCTTTGTTCTCTCATAGTATGATTGAGATTCCATCAAATTCATTGACAAATTGTCTTTGCAGTGTATGCTTCATCTCTTGTAGGTTTTCTCAATTCTTTATAGTGTAGTGATCAGGAGATTGACTGGAGATTAGATGCAGAGTCATATTATCTAAGAGGGCTTTTCATTATTGTATTAGTAGTATGTGTAAGAGAGACATAAGCATTTGTCTCCTCATCTCTTTCCCCGACTAAATACCCCATTGCCTTGTCACATTATTTCTTTCAACATCACAAGGCTTCTGTCCAAGTGATCTAAGAAATCATCAACTCTCAGATCAACTACTTCTTTTAATAAGAAAACATATTTCAAGTAAGCTTTAGAAGACTCCTTTTGCATAACAGTCAAATGATATTCATAATTTGGTGCAAATATTTCAGCTTCTTTTCCATTTGTTGATTTAAAGTTCGCAAAAAATTCCTCAAATCTGGTGCAATCAGGCTTTCATCTTCAGTTCTCTATTTAGGGTTGAAATTGGATGCTTCATTTGGTGGATATTTTCTTGTGCTGAATTTGAGATTCCTTTGGTCTTACGAATATGAAATTGTTAATTAAAAATTGAGTTCTTAATTTCTTCTTGGTATGAAAGTTTATGGGCTTAAATATAGCAAACAAACTTTTAAGTTACTTTTAATATTTGACAAACTGAGGCTTAATGTTCCTAACCAGCTTACTAATGTACATTTTTATTTCTCTTTCGTAGGTCAGGGTGGTGAACAACCATCTCGTATGGACCTTTTTCTCATGGTTAAAGAAATCCAAAGATGAGTGCAATTTAGCAAGTATGGAGTAAAATATGGAGTGTTAACTTATTATCTTACAAATGCAAATGAATTGCAGACAAAAATAGTTCAGGTATGCTTTCTTGGGGGTCTCATGCATACTTTCAAGATTGTTCATCCATCCTATCTTGATGTATGTTCTTGTTCATAACTTTTGTATGCCAAATAAATTATGCACATACATGATTAAATTGAAATGAAAGTGAATTGTTGAAATTACTTTTACATCATGACAAAGTTGCTTGATGACGAGATTGAAGAGGATGAGACCTTCTGGAATCAAGATGCTATCAAAGATGTGCTATTTTTTTCTTCTTATCAGTAAAAATGTTGTGTTTCTATACTCATTGTTTGCATATCTTCATCTTCTTCTATGTAATAAGATACTGATACATATCATAATTTGTATTTGTGATACTCGTGTAAGTTCGCGTAGTGCATTTAAATTTATGCTTCAGTTTGTTGGATATTCACCGTGTTGAGTTTTTTCAGGAAAAGAACGATGTAGAGTATGAAGGAGAAGAGAGATTGCTCATGTTTTCGATAGTGATTTTGATGAAGATATTATTTCAATGCTTCTATAAGGTTTTTCCCTCCCCTGATTTCTACTGTATATGCCCTTTTAACACCAATGTCATTTAAATTTCTATTCGGTTTACATAGTTACTTTAATATGGTTTCAAGATGCTGAGCCTGAAGAAGAAGCAGAAAATGAACCAGATGAGAGGTTTTGCTTCTCTTCTTCAATGGACATGGCCTTTTCAAATTCATACAGCTTCATATATGTTTTCTTTCTTGGAACAGAAGGACATATAAAAAAAGATTAATATTTCCAGGAAAATCATCAACAAAGAAAAAAAATAAGAAAGTACTGTCTAAGTTAGAAACATCACTAGGAGATGACGGAAACATGAAGCAGTCCACATCTTCTGAACATCATGATGTTCTTGATGATGTCGAGGAGAGGGGAGGGGGGTGGGAATATTTAGGAAATCAACAACAATTGTCGTGATTATTAGACAAGCCGTACGTTCAAAACTGCAAGCCGCGATCAAGGTATAGTGAATGCAATAAAGAACAACCTTGATTGTTATTTTTAACACAATGTTTCAATGCCGTTGTTGATTGAGTCAAGAGTGTGAGTCTTCGAAAACGTTCTCCTCGACGTCGAAGTTTGTCACCTTAAAGTGCTTATCATGGAAGAGATGAGGCACAATATGTCAATAGGTGAGTCTTTTTTTTTTTTAAATCTTAAATGCTTATTATTTATCTGACTACAACACATTAATGACTAGTATCTGACTAATCTTCTGCTAAATGAAATTATAAGTTTTGTTAAATATTATGAGATTTTGCCTTGATAATTTTCAATGTGTGTATTTATATATTATGTTCCTTGCATTTTTGTGCTTTTGCAGTTGGGTAGCTTAAATTTTATCTTAGTCATTGAAAAAACTTTATCTATCCTAATGGTATCCAAGGGTTCCAACCATAATACTTGATATGGATACGTCAAATAGCTCTCGTAACAAGTGTAATATTGCATCCATTATATGGTAAAGTGTAACTAATCTCTTGTCTGGTTGATTTTTATCACATTCTAATTATGGAAACTTGCTTTTCTATTTTTGTTTCAATTGTAGGGAGCATTTGCTTCATTTCTATGTCAATTTAGGAAACAAGAAACCCGACGAAAGTCTCATTTTCAAATAAATTGTTTTATTCCACGTTGTGAAATGCATTGTTTCCCTCTTGTAAATTTTGAAGTTCCTATTGGAGGCATTTTCCATATAATATTTATTGCTCTCCCCCTTTTTTTTCTTCAAATTTTGGATTGACCCTTATATCTGTATGAAACATTATTTCTTTTATACAAATGTATGTAATGAAATTTTGTGATACAATTTCTCATCTAATCTTAACACTCAAGACGCTAATATTACTTAACATAACTATAAGACCATTAATTTTAAGTTTATTTAACATGTACTAAATTTGTATACGCGAGTAATCATCTCGATTCATCTAGCTCTCATTAGCAATAACTTGGGAGGAAACATAAAATGAGCTAATGCCGCAAACTTCATGTGTGTGTGTATTATTTTTTGCTTTTAGAAAAAGTGTACCCCTTTTTTGCTTCATCTTTATCTTTTTTTAAAAAATAAAATAAAACTTTAACATTGTGAATTTACTTAGTCAAATTGTCTAATCAACTAGGCACAGTGGGCCATTATTACAAAATCTGATTAATCTACACGCAAAGTAGTTAACATTGATCATTATGCTATCCTTAGTCTGGTGATCTCGTCCCCGCACCTCATTTTCCACTCCCTCTTTCATGACATAGATATACACTCCATCATTTTTTGAAAATCGAGATGTACATCTTTCAAAAATATCATTTGCCAAAATTCATGTTTATCGCCCTACATTTTATGCATGCTCCTAGTTGCAACAACATAAAGTGATCATTTATAGTAGTGTGCAAGGCAATAACAATTTAATGTAATAATTAATATTGATTCTCTTGACCTCCTAATTTATTGATATGAAAATCTTCATTATCAACAAATTCAGATTCAATTTCATCACTAGTATTGATAGTTTTTAAAGAGAATAATTTAGATTATATATATATATATATCATCGTGAGCACATTTTAGAATTATCAATTATTGGACAGAAAACAACCTAATAAATTAAGAACAATGACGATAATTTATTATTTAAATAAATAAGAATGTGGTGTCACAATTTTTATCACATGTAAAATACTTGATTCTTTTTATATTAATTATTTCTTTTAGCTGTATAAAAGAGTCACAATCACAAATGTTGGGAATTTTGAGAGTACATTTTGTAAATCAAATTGTAACTTTTCATAAACAAAATAACAAGGTAAACCTTGTTTTGACTAAGAACAAGAGAAGTAGGAACTTCAAAAATGATATGAAACAAAATTTCGAGACAAGTGTTCAACACTTTGTCTTTAAGACGGATTTGCCCCACAATGTTGCTAACGGATGATTGAAAATCGTCTCCCAAGATATAATGATTTTTCCTTGTAGTAGAAGCACTTTAAATTTCAAGGCAACTTCGAACTCAAAACAAAATTTTCTATCTACACAAACTATGATTTTGATGCAAAAACAAATGATTTTTCAAACGTTTTGATGCAAAGTAATCAAGGAGAATGATATAGAATGATTTTAGTACGACAAAGGTGTCCAATTTATAAAAGTTGAGGAGTTGTAGCTGGAGAGATATGCCCAAAAACTCAACATGTTTCATGAAGGGACGCAGCCTTTTCGGCGCTCGCGGTCGCCCACTTCGCCGTTCAAGCGCACAAAGCTGGAACTTGACGCCCGTTTGGTGCTAGGCTGCCTTGAGCGGTGGCCTTATATGACCAACTCAATTTTTTTTTTCCTTTTAATTTTGAATAACAAGTTCTCATTCATTTGGAAATGATTTTAAAATTTCAAAATTCAAATATACTATTACTCTCGATAGTATAAGTAGTCTATTTATTTCGTGATTTGACCATCGTCCGAATGCTTGCCCGAAATTGATACAAAATCAACTTTTCATGATTTTTCCTTAGCCAATTTTAACTCCAAACCAAATCCCAACAAAAAATACTCTCCAATCGATACCCTTTTAAGTTTTAACCATTTAGCGGAGCAATATCTAATAATTTTAAAGTATTTTTAAAAAAATTGTTATATTAAATTTTTTTATATATACAGAATTTTATATGTATTTTCTAGAAATTTAATCGTGGAAAGGAAAAAAAATTAGTTATGTATATTTTTTTCAAACGTGTGAACTAGATTTTGAAAATCAATATACAAAACGTGCAAGAGATAAGAAGATATGATTATATATATCGAGAAGAAATACCTTTTTATCCAGTTAGATAGAGACAAAAGGAAACTTCTATTCGATGACACTTTCTAGAATCTATGGGTCTATGGAGTAATGAAATCTGACACTTCTTCGGACAGATTTGGCATCAAACTGCTCTACCATTCATATTATTTGAAAGAAAATTATAACAATTATTAGATCATACTTTTTTTTTTTAATTATTTTTTCAAACTCATTTGCAAAGATATGTTAAAAAAAATTATTTTCACAAAATTTATTCTTCAAATATATACATCAAACAAATTCTAGATACATTTGTGGACGAGCACATACGTGGAAGTGTAGGTCATTAGAGGATGTTTATTTTTTCTTAAAACTTAACCTTTTACGAAAAAAAATTATTAACAATAACGTGTTTAAAAAAAATCACGTTGAACGAACTTTAGAGGTTAAAACACCGAATTATGATGATCAAGTTTAGAGGGCAAATAGAACAATGAAATTGGTGGATTCTAATTTATTAGTGTAAATGTGGGTTGGATCGTCCACGTTCGAAGTTGCTTGACAAATTTGTTTTGAAAGGACTTATAAGCAGTTTAAGTTATAAAAAAAAGTCACGCCGCTAATTAATTGAACCAAATCGCTTTGCTTTAAGTTACATGCTTCAAAACCATGTTTCCCATTATGAATAATTTCTTTGAAAAGTCACATCCCAACTCGTGAAAGAAACATTCAAAAGAAAATGTTGTGACTTTTGAAAATAATTTTGCTTTATCTAGAACAACACCATGTTTCTTGCTGACTTCGGAGATTGCGTCCAAAAGTTCAAGTGATTGTTTCTAGAACATAAAGTTTTTGAATTTTATTAAATTGTCTCCTTTAACAATTAAAATGATTATAAAAGAGTTAAATTTATTAATTCAATATTGTCACGGACACTTCCCATCACGTGCACAAGAAAATATTTTTTCATCAAATGCCTAATTAAACTTGAACGATACTTAAATTAAAATCATTATTTATTCTTTATTTTTATTAACTTGCATGGGTTTTCACTTACGGGGATGCCAGTTTTAATTAATTTACTAAACTTAAACTGGCTGCCGTATTAAATACTTCTATTGACTTCATCCTTGCACCCTTTGAGGGTGGTAACACAACAATGCTTTTGAAATGAATTTTCTTAGATTGATTTATGATAATTTTTCAACCATAAATTAAGTAATATTCTTAAAAAAGATCGCGTTGATTGATTTTGATAATTGCCCCCTCTTTTGATGTTATCCTATTCCATTTAATTTAGAATAATGTTACTTTGCCAGAAAAATTTGACTAGATGCAGTAACAGAAGATGCTGGGGCGAGAGGTAATAGAGTGAGGAAAGCCGACTATATTTAAAATAGTTCAATGATGAAATGCCACGTGAAATTATGTCAAACTTTTTGTTCACGTATCATGATTGTTTAATCTACTTTATTAAATTTGCAATTTATATTTCTTAGCACTAATATGGAGAGAAGAATTAAAAATTTCGAAAGAGCAATTGAGGCAGGAATTTCGATACCCTAAAGCTACGTTCGGATCGCTGGATTAGGCTTGTTCATAAAATATCATGGCAAGTTAAGGTGGACAATACTTATGAACTTTTATCCAAAAATAAAAATAAATTACTCTATCTTTCTTATACAAATATACCATCTGAAATCTCCATTTAGCCTAAGAAAGATAGTACAAATTGATGGAGAATATAATGGATTTGAGTGATGACTTTAAACAAAAAAATCAATTTAACGAACTTACCAAAAATTTGACAAAGTAACGGTAAGGATATGAGTGAAAACACCAAGGAAAAAAATATCAAAGTAACACTAAAATCAAAATGTTTTGAAAGTCAAGACAAGAGTTGAACTATTTGTCTTTAAGTCGAATTTGTCCCACAACGGTGCTTACGGATAATGGCAATCAACTCTCAATATATAACGACAGTTTTTTTGTGTTAGTAGCACTTCAAAACACAAGATTAAAGAACTGAAGATTGATTTTTTGTACTCCTTCAAATGAAAAATGAAAAAACAGCTTTTTATGAAAAAATTTAGGTTGAGAAAAGATAAATTTAATGTTATGTGATGATTGCATATCATTGTGATGAACAAATGAACGTCCCAAGAGTCTAATTTATAAAGAATGAAATGCTGTGAATGGAGTGTCGCGCCCCAAACTCAGCAACCCTTGTCAAGTGTCGCAACTTTTATTGTCGCTAGCATATCGCCTTGCGTTGCTCGAGCGTCAGAAATAGAGACTATGTTGTTCGCTTATTGCTAGCATGTCGCTTGAGTGAGGAAGCATTAGGCGAGTGATGGAGTTGGACACATTTTCTACCAGTTTCCTATCTTTTCTTTTTCAATTTTAGACCGTAATTTTTATTCACCCGAAATTGGTGTGGAGATTTCAAATATACTACGATGAAATCTATTTATTTTTATAATTTGACTATCGGATCAAATCTGAATATTTTGTTGAAATTGACACGAAAGTCAATTTTTCACGAATTAATACTTAACCAATTCTAACACAAATATCACTCTTTTTCAATAAAAAAGAATAGTATCCATCGTAACCATCTTGATACTATCTATTTATTATGCCCCTGTTTGGTAGAGATTAAAATCGATTTTTTTTTGTAGATTTTGATAAAAGTTGATAAATGTGTGGTTAAAATTAATTGTTAACTTTGACTTGAGATTTTAATTGGATCCAAATCAAACAAGAGCTATATATTCTCTATTTCTGTACTTGAATCATACGGTTTAATGTGTTGTACCAACACAACTTAAATATATATCACTCAATCGTTTGTTTAAATCAAAATAGTAATCATCTATGTACTAAATATTTCTAATTAACTAATAGAAAGTTTACAAGATAACAAAAAAAATTTAAAAACCGTATTTAAAATAATAATTTTTTTAACAATATAAATTAGAACTAATCGAATTACTAGCTATATTTTACAGTAGTTTTCATCGAAAATTCCATCAATGTGGCAATTATAAATTGAAAAATACGTCTTATTTATTGGGTAGCAAAGTTAATTGGCATGTTATTTAAATATAAAAGGATTTTGATGACTTTTTAAATAAGATTAATAAAATGAAACATCAAGAATCGATATAATACTAGAATCTAATAAAATTTAAATAACCAATTCAATACGTCTAAATTCAAACTAGCCCTAAAAATTATTCTTAATTGGCTGACCGTTTTGAAGAAAAAGAACATATGACTCCACATGCAGTGCTTGATTATCGTTGATAGACCAAAGTCTCTTAGTTTAATTAATTCAATCACAATTAAAATAATTAGCTGCTTAATGAAATCCGAAAAGAAAAGCACATTTTACATGAGAAATTATTAAAATATTTGAAATGAACGCAAGCGAGGTTCATATTTAGGGGGGGAAAAGGGTGAGGTTTCTCTTAGTCTCGTTAAATTATCACTATTGTGAAGAATCAATGAATCTATGATCGCCAAATTCTTAATGAGTCTTCGGTGTATGATAATTTTAATTTTCACACTTATTCGGACCTTTAATCTTATATATTTGTTATTGATTTAGCTCAAATTATTGTTGATTTCGTTGTTGCTTGTACGACGGATCATGAATTCTTGGACTAAGTTTTTAGAAAAAAATGGAAGAAGATGGGTTTCGTCGTTTCGATAGGAGGATGGAATGTAATCATAAGAAGAAGCAAGAGGAGTGAAATTTTTCCAAGGAAACGGTGCAGCGCGCCAACCATTTCTACCAAAATTGTCACAACTATACGCCAATTCATGTGCGTGAGCTACGCTTCTGAGCCTACATTAGGACATTACTGGTACTAGATAATATTATTTCTCTTAATAGACTAAATTTGAGGGGTTTTCAAGACAGTATATATACGTGATTCACAAAACATTGTGTGGGGGCAATCTCGGAGGGAGAAAACACAAAAATACATAACTTTAAACCTAGTTTTTGAAGAAGAAGATTGTTGCCATGGTTTTGAGATTCAACCTCTAAGATTCTTCATCAATTTTATCTTCTCTTCCTTTATCTCAATTGCAGGTGATGATCTGTTTCAATATATTATGATTTTGTGTAATTTACCTTTGAGCAGCTAAATTCTTAACTGTTAAAAGACGAGCGATTTAGTTTAGTTGGATCAAATTTTATGTTTTGACTTTAATTATGATTCCGTGTTGAATCTTTTTTTTTTTTGTTGACGTAGGAACTCTCAGCCGCTACTTGTGAGTGCGCACTGGATAAACCTCACTCCATGTACAGTAGCCCGCAAATCACACGGAAGAGATAAATCGCACTAGACAAGTCCGGTGCGACTAGCTCGATCGAGAAAGTGTTGTCAGTGGATTTGAACTCGTGACCTTCAGTCTCTGCGTTCACCTGCTCCACCAACTCGGCCACCCCCGAATGGGTAATTCCGTGTTGAATCTTTATCGTTGATTTGATTGCTTTTTCATAAATTCGATTAGCTTATAAATAGTCTGTCAACTTGTGTTGATACCTAGAGGGAATTACCAATTTAGCACCAAGACAAAAATCACGAATTTGGGTAGAAGACAGAAATATACTTATAGTGATGTCTTGCGAATTAAATGCGATTGAATGCCCCTGAATTTGGGATTTACATTGCAATATAATAAATTTATAATCTTCAAGTATGTTTGATTAGATAGACTATCAAATAAATAAATTAAAAATTATTGATTGTTATCACAGATGGAATAATTGTCGTGATTTGATAAGCAAAATTAAACAAGATAATTAAAGTTAGCTCATGAGTTCTAACACTTTTATATCGTCAATTTTTCTCAAATCCCAAATTGTCGAACATAGTAGTTAGTTCCTAGTTTAAAATTTAGTTTAATGTTAAACCAATTCCTTGTTAATTTTAGCATCCGATCAATTAATTAGTAGGATCATCAAGTAAATAGATAATAACAGTTCAATGAAATGATACTCTACTTCACTACTATACTAATTGTCATGATATCGTGCACTTGTATTATCGAAGAACAAGGTTTTGAAATGCCTCAAAACTTATACTTAAGATAGTCCTCAAGCTAAACTAAGATGAACTAACAAAAAAAAAAGACGATAGGAAGTGCAACTCCATCTAATATCATATTTTGGTTGCCTTAATCTATATTTGAATTTAAGTACATCTCCATCATTGATTATCGACAATAATGCAATGATGTTATTGAAAATCATCAACAATGATTCAGTCATTGACAAGGGGTCATCATTGATAACCATCGATATGACCGTCAAATTATCAACGATCATACCTTTAATCATCAACAACTTCACATCGATGACTATAGCACTATTGATAATTAAGATAATATCACTGAAGACATTGTCTTCATTAAGTTTTTTTTTATAAGGTGTGCCAATAATCAATAACGATAATACTATCGATAATTATGTGTGAATCATCAACATCATGATTTCAATTGACATCACTAGCTTTCTGAAGTCAAGATCATCCCTTGAAATTAATGTGTTGATGATTCATTTCAAATTAGCCATAGTCTGAATTATCGACATCATTACTATTAATGATCACGGACAATCGACTACTGACTTAAGTAATAATGTTGAAAATCATCGACTGTGCGTCAATCATCGATGAAAAGTTGTGTCACTTGCAACATTTTATTATTATACTTTTTTATAAGATATTGATGACAAGTAAAATATTTTCCTACTATTTTCTTATAAAATTAAATTTGCAATGGCAAGTTGTCTTCATATCATTTTCTTATAAAATAATATTTACAATTGCAAGTAATGTTAGTACTTGGATAAAATTATAATGAAAACAATGGTAAATCTAATGAAATGTGATAATAATAAGTGAATATTTATTTTAAATATATAATTAAAATTAATGTTTGACAAACTTCAAATTGTAAGAAAATAATTATGCAATTATTACAAGAATTAAAAATTAATGTTTTTGACCTGAATAGTTGTGAAATTAAAAGGATCATATAATGTCTTATAAAATGGCCAACTATATTGACCACAAAGAGTTCCTCATAATTCTTCACTCATCTGAATCACACCATCTGTGTTTAATATTTTGACCACTAGAAATTCCTAGTAACGATTAGATTCATTTATAGCTGAAATGATCTGTAGAGGATTAAGTTGATTACTGAATCAAAATTTTAAAGTAACAACTTTCTATTGTCAGTCAAACAGTTAACTAGAGGAAAAAAAAAATACAAGGAATGACACAAAAATCGATATTCAACTCCTAAGTGTGGCTCTCCTCTGCGGCAGCTTCAAAGGTCTGGCCAGCAACAAGGTCCGGCACATCATCATCTTCTTCTTCTGGTGCAGTATTAGCACCAGCATCTGTGTCCGCTCCAGCACCAGGTCCCTGCTTCTGGAACTGCTCTGCCAATTTCTTCAAGTTCTCCAAGTTATCAGGACCTGAAATTTTTCGCAATAAACCTTGTGTCTGTCAGTTTCCCGATGGTTGCCAAAAACACAAATACTGCCGAAAGGAAACAGGGATGCATACCCAATTGATGAATAATTTGAGGGAGAATATCTTGCAATTCTAGAACAGAATAAAAAGAAATGTCAGTAAGCATTTTAGAGAATTGGAAATAAGTGCCACAGAACATGAGGGTGTTCCTTATATTTGAATAAACACCTAAAAGAGAGAAGATTAATTCAAGAAGCAACTCAAATACCCAATTAAAAAATCAGTAAAAAATTAAAAGAGAGAAGAATAATTCAAGAAGCAACTCAAATACCCAATTAAAAAATCAGTAAAGAATTAAAAGACAGAAGAATAATCCAAGAAGCAACTCAAGTACCCAATTACAAAATCAGTAAAGCCCTTTGATGCTCATATTAACAGTTTTAAATTTTTACCAATGAAAAATAGACCAAAAAACACAGTTTCCGAGTCTAGCAGAAACACTAAAAGGAGCCATCTCTAAGATACCCATAAATAGTATGTAAAATTCCACATCATAGAATACGCTAGAATAACATTGGATATGAAAACCCATATTAACTTATTAATTAGGAGGAAGGAAAACATACTCTTGTTCTGAGGAGTGCCACTAACAACCCATGTGTTGGCAGCAATAGATGCTTGAACTATACACAAAAGGAAACACTGGTCAGGACCAAAGAACAAAAATAAAAAATCAATTGGAGAGATAATTTCAGCAGCCTATGGGTACCTTTAGGATTAGTGAACTGGATGACTACATCCTCCTTGAAAATATTCACCTCCTCAATTGAGGGAATAGCATTTACCCCAATTCTCTTCAGTGTGCTTTGCAGTCTTTTGTCATCTGTGGTAGTTGTCTTGTGAACAGCTTTCTTCTTCCTGCAATTAAGAGCATAGTTATATATTTATTGATATTAAACAGAGGCATAAACAGGCAACCTATACAGTCCTTGCATTGCAGGACATAAATTTTCCAGTAAACTTTGTCGTGATTTAAACAAAGACCAATTGAAGTTGAAGTAGTTAATTCTGAGGAAGACAAGTAACATAATTTCCAAGAGGGACCTTGTTTCTCCTCAAAATTTACCCATGTTGTGAAACCCTTTTATCAGGAGTTAAATCACTGAGACAAATGAAATAAAACAAAAATCATTGTTTCCACGAGTGATGACCAATAAAATCTGTCTCCCAGTACAGAAGACTACGGTATCAAGTATCAACAGTACGTCTCACAGGAGAATCTAACAACTCAGCTCGAAATCCACAAGTATTCCTCCATGGAAATGATGTGGCCACAGTTACTCTAAAATGACACGCTAACAATCAAGTTTACCGCAAATCGATCTCCTATGAGTGCAGTGAAACTCTGTAATTCCTTTCAGGGAAAAAAAATGAACGCATTTATGCTTTAACTAATGAACGAAAAAAAATAAGCATAAAGCGTCACAGAGACACAAACCTTCTCATGGTACCTTTCCCACCAGTTCGGACCGAACCAGCCATCTTCATTAGCTTTTCCACATTCATCTGTCATGAAAAAATATAGGGCATCGCCCATTAAGTATTAACAATTTCAGATGTCTTCAGATTGCTTATTTCAACATTAAATTTTTTAAGGCAAATCCATATTTCAACAGAATCTTAACAACCAATGTCTTCATGGAGAAAACTTCCATAGGTCAGGTCCTCTTAAGCTCGTGACCATAATCATATGAAATTTTGCCTCAAAGCATGCAGACTAAAACATATGTTACAACAACGAAAAAAAAAAATCAATAATAAGTTCAAAAGTATGATTATCCCGCATAAAACACGGAGGGATTAAATCAGTCACAACTTTACACTAAAATATTGTTTTCATCAATGACAGCCACTCTTAAAGGCATGTCTTTACCACAATCATCATTATTATAAGCCCAAGGCATGATGACTAGATGTGATGAAGTTGAAGAAGCCACTCCCAAATGAAAATATGTACTAATACCTTGCCTTTCACAGTTGTTTGTAAATGAAGCAATAAACATAACTAACAGTCATGTTCTCCACCAATGGTGGGCAGGAGAACAATCTTCCAATAGCTGATGTGGCAGGTGAATTCATTTTTACTGTTTGGTTTCTTTTTCTCTCACACCACACCCTACCTTTTTTAACCCCCTTCCATTTTCCCCACCCCACCATACCATCTCATTTACTTAATAAATAATCACCTACCACATTTCACAACCTACTACATTTTCACCACAACAGCAACGTTTTTGCCTCTCAACCATTTCATAATTTACAGCAACATTTTTCTCAGATCTGACTTGTGTTTCAGTGGTCACAAAAAAATAATTGTGATACGATAAAATTTTTTATATAACTAATCTATTTATTTTGTTTGATATAACTAGATTATTAACGAATCTCTCCCTCCACAAAATAAATAAACCGGTTAAATTGAAAATATTACCATATCACAATTATTGAGAGGCAAAAATGTTAATGCTGTGGTATATAGTTGTGGAAAATGTGGTAGATGATTAATTATTAAGCAAAAGGGATGGTAGGATGGGGTGTGGGGAAAAAGGTGAAACCAAACAAGGAACCAAATTCCAGCCACACTCATATGTATGAAATTGTATAACTAAAATTTATTCCCGAATTCATATGTATCAAAATTGTACAAATAACTTGTCGAAAAATTTTGACACCATGCCACACGTAAAAATTTCCTAATAGAATGATGTAATTATATTGAGAAATTTGTCGCACAAAAATAATAAAAGTTAGTGAAATAATTGAAAACTTTTAAAGAAAAGACGAGATAGATGTCTCTTTTTGAGACTCATGTTTAACTATTTTCGATATCTAAACAATATCTGTTTAGACTATTCGACATGTCTACGATGTAGTTCTCGAAACGAGCTTCGAGATGACGTGGCAATTTATGGATTTGGCTATGCGGCGATCGTAGAAGAATTTTTAAAGTTAGCATGTTATCGAAATTTTCGAAATATTAAGTTGAAACAATCTATTTGGACGCGTTATGACTTTTGCTACAGTTGGCCAATTTGCGGGCAGTTAACGACATGAAAAATTTGGCCGTGAACGCTTCGAAATGATATTATGAATGCAATGTTTCAATTTGTTGGAAATTCTGTAATGACCCCGAAAATTGAGACCAAAAATGAAAAATCATTGACTTTTCTAATTAAATTGCATGAATTATTGCCACATTATTGGGGGTGGGTGAGTAAAAAGTTAATGGGGTCGGCTAGGTACGGGTTAGAGAAAAATGGGTTTTCTACCTTACTGGGAACATGGGGGTTTGGGGAGTAGATAAGGGATAAGGGGAAAGCGTTTTAAAAACACAAAGCAAACATTTGAAATTTTTTTTTTTTTTTTTTAAAAAAAGGCACTGCTGATGTGATTTCGCCATGTTAGCGGCGGGTAGATTAACTCCTGCCCAACATGGGCAGGAGAACATGGCTGATATACAGTAAATAATACTGAAAATAGAAAATAATGAATTCATTTCTCTTGCTTTCTTTTAATTCATATAGGTTCTTGCTAAAAAGGATTGCAGCTGCAATAAACATTCTACACATTTAACAAAAAGATAAACTAGCCACATTTTTTACATTAACCACTTGACGAACACCGACATTGCTCTAAGAAAAAAATAAAGAGGGGCATTACAAAGAAAGCAAACACTAGCATAATTATCAGAGTAAAAACCCAATTTCAAGAACCGTGAATACTATGAAAAGCACGGAGTACAAAAGACTACGAACCTTAAATTACATGTATTCAACTTTAAAAAAAAAAAATTAAGCTGAAAAATAAAAATGCGTATTAAAATCAACAATCAACAAGGATCTGGTATTAGAGCTCAATCATTATTAATGGATATAGTTATAAATACACACACGTAATAATTCCGAAAAATACTAAAAAGAATGGAGTATATATAAACACACACACACGCACGCATGCATATATATGTATTTTGATTACCTCTGGGACCGGTGGAGTGTTAGAGGTGCAGAGGCAAAACGAGTGAGGAGTCGAATGTGAAATGGGGGAAGAATGGAGAGGATAACAAATAAAACCCTAGTGTCGCATATTTTAGTTACACGCGTATTCAGGGGTAAATTAGGTACTTGAACCTTTTTCCATGGGATGTTTGGCTAAGCTTAAAATTGTGAATATGTTTAAGTATTACTTATAACCAAAAGAAACTACTTCTCTTTATTGGAAACTTATTTATTTAAATTTTAACTAACAAAAAACTTCAAAAATATAAAGTAAATTTTTTTAATTTTTCACCAAAATGTACATTAAAACATCAATAAATGAATGTTTAATAAATTAATAATCTCGTTTAAATAATAAAATTTTTTTTTTTCTTCTTAGGCCATTGTACTTAATAATCTCGTTA
>CAIGRP010090468.1:0-10016 GCA_903798385.1 Fraxinus cuspidata
AGCGTGTTTTGTAAACACACTTTTAGTAACAAAACGTTGGGAGCAATTAAATGGGCCGGGTTTCAGTCCAACGGGATACCCCATGAATATTTCAAGTTTGTGGAAATGAGCATCACTTGAACACGAAGGCAAGCCTATTTCTTGAAGGGTCGGCCCCAAAAGAATAGTGCTTGAGGATGGACTCCGGGGTCTAATCTCAGGTGATAGAGGGTTTTATAATGCCTCTCCTACTAGCTATAGCCTTCGGAAAAATTGGTTGCATCTTCCGACAACAACAAGCCTTATCAAATGATAGAAAGATAAGTTTTGGTTGTGAAAAAGGAAAGTCAGATAAGGTTTTTGTTAACAAGTACTGGGGATAAAGAAGCAACGTGAAGGAGGCATGTGGTTGAGTTAATTATTTATGATGCAATGATAATTTGTTTGCTTCCCTCTCTAGAAGTTAGTCTTTGAGATCTGTTTTGTTGTTTGCATTGCAAATGGTTACCATTCATCAGTTCCAGTAGTATTTTCTGAACAACAGGACTTCTATATAGGTAACCGGGGATACATTTTCTTGTAGCCGTCCTGAGAAATACCAGTTTGTGGTTCGTTTCTCCTAGGCTGGACATCTATCATCAACGGAGTTTTACAAAACTGTTCGCCTTCTGAGTCACTTTCGGTTGAAATCAATGCGTGGTTGCATCTATAAATCCTATCTATCAAGCATGTGCGCAAATCTGAACATTGACTTTTACTTCTGGTCTCGTTTCATGCAGAATGGGATCCCTATTTCAGATGAAGATCGCATTCCTCGGCTCAAAACTCTACTCGATGTCCTCATGGTTTGCTTGTTCAAGGGCGAAACTTGAATGTTCAGCTTTGCAAAAGCAGTACAGAGAAATTCTTAGATCAGCTGACCAAGATTATGTACCGGGTTCATATTTATGTGATGTAAAGTTTGTTCTGTTGAATGTTGTGACTGAGGTGCTAGCTGCTCGACTAGAGAAAAGTTGCGGAGGGGAATCATTTCATGCCCGCTAAGCTCTTGCAATCTCAATTGGCTTTGCTTCAAATCGAGGAAGCTGAAGGGATAACGGAAGTTGATGCTTCACTAGACCCTCGAGCCATTGTTAGAACTATTCAAGCTGCAATATGAATTTGTGACACAATTGGTGACAAATTATTTGGCCCTCCAAGTCCAGCTAACATGAGGCCCAACAAGCAAACATAGAACATATTTCTCACACGTGTGGGTGGGATTTAAAGTCAACATTCCTACCACACGTGGGTCAGACACGTGTGAGGTGACACTTAAAACAAATGTCTTTCATAGCCACCCAAAAACTACGGGCCTTAACTCACTAAAAACGGGACAATTCCACGTGGGCTATTTGGCCCATTTCCGTAAACTTTGGTTGATTTGTTCTTTTGCTTAGCCAAATTTCTCTCCTGTTTGTAAAATTATATACAATTAAGATACATGCACCTCTAGTTCGGCCAGGCATTTCAAAATTTAAGTCCCAGAGTTGATTTGACTGTTTGATGTTAAGTTTATATAACAAAATACTCAAACGTAAAATATATAAAGAAAACACGTCAATTTTTGGACTAATGTTCCACCACAAAGGTGTAGTAACGGTTGAATATGCACTAATGGATTAGGCTATAGCATTTGTAAGGTATGGTCACCATCAACAAATGGAATTAAGAATAGAGCAATAACCTAGTGCGATTTACCTTTCCTGTGTGGTTTGCGAGCTACTGCACATATAGCAGGGTTTACTTAGTGTGCACTCACAGTGGTCGGGCTGTCTTCCCTTCAGGATAGTCAGGGCTCCGTTGACGAGTAGCGACTGCAGGTTCCTACGTCAACAAAAAAAAGAATAAAGCAAGAAACTTGTTCATTTTACCAAATGACATTGAAAGTTCTGAATTCTCCAAACCCTCTTGCTCGCTTAGACATGTCTCAAAGATCAATCGTTCACTAAAATCTCACCAATTATTGTAGCAGCACTCCTTATGTGTGATCCAAATTATTAGAGGGTGGAGAGATGAAAAAGACGGAGAGATTTGGAGAGAGAGAAGCGATCAAAGATGAGATTCTATTTGAACTAACCTACTATCGTGCAATGGTGACAATCTAGCAAGGGCACACTACGTAATCAAAGTCACAAAATCTAGCAATAGCATTTCTTGATTATTGCACAGTTGGTCCTCAATCTTTATCGTTGCATAACATTGAGTCCCAACATTTGATTTGTTCTTCTCGCTTGAGTTTCTTAATGACTCCATTTTATAAGTACAATTTAATCAAATTAAGATTATAATTGAAAATTGATAGGAAAAAGATACACGGGGCAAAAATCCATAATCAACTTTACGATAAGACTTATCCAAATAGTTGCTCGAACATGATCACAACAATCCAGAAATTCACACACTATCCACCAATTATTAATCTTTATGGATTATCATAAGCTTTATAGTAAGTAGCTTATTGCTGTCATCCTCATTATTGGGTGGATTGTCTGCAAAAGTAAAAACTAACTCTCTCACTATCAAACATAAAGTTTTTCCATTTTGATCTTTCAATCACCTTCAAACTCCATTATTTTTTCTGTCATTTTTGCCAACCATGGAGACTGGGGAGTGAGAGGGCCAAAGAGGGGGTAATGGGGTGAACGACACGTGGACATTACTGAATACTGGTCCCTTTCGAAATATCCAACCCGGTCCGAATATTCATCCCGGATTTTACGCTCGTGGACCCCATGCACAGTGGGTTTTCCAATATTCCGTGGAGAGTGGAGGACTATCCGTCTGTCTCTATCTTATGCAAGTCATCCTCGCGAGACGAGGAACATTTCTTGATAGCCATGATCATGTTCTTAAGGAATCTGGCATTTGTAATTTTCTTGCCAGTTAATGATAAGATACTTCAATGCAGTGTGCGCGTGCGTGTGCGTGCGTGTGTTTTTCTTTTTTCACTTTTTCCTTTTTTCGCTTATTTGGAAATTGATTTTTTTGTTTGACGATCAAACTAAGATGACAACGAGTGGAGTCGAGCACGCTCGACCCTTGAACACAGTTTTAATGAATATCTCCTTGTGCAGTTGTGTTGTTGTTGAGCCTGCAAAACATGTTTTCGTATGTAAGTGAAAAAATTAGTGCATAAAGTTTGGTATAAAGATCTTACAAATGATATACCATTGATAAGATAATTGAATATGGAGTTTGACGCAAAACAAATTGCAATTTAGAGTGGTGGATCAAATGCTTTGCGTGTTCAAAGTTCAAGATCAAAACTTCAAAATCGGAGGATCGAGGATCAAAGTGTACAAAAGATAACTTTCTTAGAAAGTAAATTCTCAAGGCAAATAAGTAACTCTAAAGTAAGCTAGACTTACTAAGCATGGCCAAACATGTCGTTTTAGTACCTATACCATGAGAGTTTATTGGGCAAGATTTCTGTCTGTAAATAAGAAAAGCAACTCCTTAAAAGATCAAAATATGTCAAGATTTTGCAACATACTCAGATGGCATACTGGAAGATTGACAATGAAACAAAGATCCTTCCTTGATATAGGAACTGTTTTTGTACATTGCTATTCATTAATGTTTAAAATTCTACCATTATTAATAAACAGTTCATTGTTTTGGGTGCAAAGGGGCACAAATGTCCTTAGTCGATATTCATCCATTGCTTATGGCCAGGAGTCCATTTGGGGCACTTTGGACTGAAATAGCAAGACACCACCCTCGAGTTCAAAAGTTCAACAATAGGTGCAAATTTCACACACCGGGGCGTTTTGTACTGGTTAATCGAGGCCCCCAAGCTAATCGCATAGTCCATAAGCTTATCGAAGGTCCCGGCTTCAACAATCTTGATTTCAAGAGGTCCGATTGATTTGTCCGAGACACGGCCTTGGCGGTAGACACTGTTGAAGGACTCTTCAATGGCGAGGCAACAGTCTTCGAAAACCGAAGGATGAACTGGGTTCGTGCCGTTCACACTTAGCTCCCAGTAGAGCACATAATGTCCAGGAATTGTTGTTGTGTCAGCATAACTAGTGTACTCGGTGAGATGTGCATCAAATGGCATTAGATGGCTCACTGCATTTTTCACAGCATTTTGTAGCTCAACTTCATCAGTCTTATCAGAATCAATGCTCAAAACCACATTTTTCCTGCAAATAAAATTGAATTGAGGGGCATTGTTCTTGAATCTAGCAACTCGGAGAACATCTCCAACTCTGTAACGATAAAGCCCTGCAGTAAAAACATAAAGAAAAAGTAGAAAATGATCAAACAGATTATAATTTATACTTTATTTAAAACTAGAAAAAACAGAGGAAGACAGAGTTTTTACCAGCATAAGTAGTGACAACAAGTTCATAGTCCTGTCCAATCTTAACATCAACCAAGTCAATCAATTCTTGTTTCTCCTTTTCATTGAGGGATTTGGGGATTGGAACAGAATTGGTTTTACCATTATTTTTGTGCACCGGTAAGAACTCGAAATAGGCCATGGTGGGAATGAGAGTATAAGAAACTTCACTAGGTTTGCAAAGTGGGTTAAGATTGACACCAAAATAGCATTCAGAGGAGGCATACATCGTACACACAAGAGGGAGACCATTGCTGTAATAATCAAGAGTTGGGATGTACTGTGACATTGTCCCTGTCACAATAACATCAACATACTTAGTATTTGGCCACAATCTAGTAATAATTCCCTTCCAAGATTGTCTACTACATTCTCGTTCAATGAAATCCGCAAGTTCGAGGTTGGGTTTGAGGATTTTCATCACTGCCTCTCTCACTGATGGATCAGTGATCAGGGAATTGAGGGTCCCTGTTCTGATATCATTGCAAAGAAGAGACCAGTGTTTTTCCAAGAATCGAATTGCCCGAATGAAACCCGAGGCGAAAACAGCCCCGACTCGAAGGACTTCATTGTTTTGGCAAAGGCCACAGAGCATTTGAGAATACATACTCTGGTAAGAATCAGGGCATAAAATGGTTTCATTTGGGCTGGTGTAGTTTGTGTAGGGATCATAGGGTCTCTCCTTGAAATGGGAACTTTTGTAGTAACTGGTTAAAACAGGGCGTGCCACTAGCCCACCTGGGGTCTTAGACTCAGATTTTATGAACAAAAAATACATTCCTTTGCCTTGGTCTAAACCAGGAACAAACTGGCTCATCACAGGCATCAAAAGGCTGTAAAGAAATGATCTCCTCTCCAGTTCTTCATTAACGGTTGGCATCAATTTCCTCTCCCCACCAGATGTCCCAGAACTGCATTCAAACAACACTCAACAAACACTTCTTGAAGAAAAACTAAGAAAACCCAGATTCAAGAATGTTAAAACACACCTTGTTAAAAACTCTGAAATGGGCTGGGAACAGAGAATGTGGGATTTATCACCATTGGCTATGCGGTTGATATCAGGCTGAATGTCCTCATAGGTGATGACAGGCATGATTTTCTTGAAAGTCTCTCTATCAATATTCCCATTGAGTCCATGCTTTTTCAAGTACTCAACATGGGCATTTCTTGAGAGTATTTCAGCAAGAACTCTCTTTTGTACATCATCGGCCTTTTTAGTCAAATCTTCAATGAACTCAAGAGTCTTCTTGTTGTTCTCTGCTACACTGTAGTCTGTAGCCTTTTGTTGCTCCTTTGGTGCCTCAGGCATGTTTAAGAATATATTATGCAGCAAAAGACTGGCAGAGATGGAGAGAAATGGCTATGGCCGATGGGGGAGAGAGAGAAAAGGGAAGTTTATATAGAGAAGGTTGAGGGTGGGGTCTACCTTGTAGCGTTCAAAAAAAATAAAAAATAAATAATCTGCAAATTGATGGCTTTGATTGGCAATATTGAATTAATTTTGTGGGATTTTTGTTTTCCAATGATTCACATAGACACACAAATTTCGTGCTTTCATATAATTTGCCGGCTATGATACTCGAATTCGGGTACAGGTATCGAGTACGTGTACGTATGTAAGTATCAGATCTTTTATTTTCCAAAATGTAGGATACGGAGACTTGACTAAAAATAGTCCAAATTTTGGACACGGGTACGTGGGTAAGTCTTTTAAACTTCAATTTTTTACTAATCTAAAATGTCATTTTGAGTAGACCAAAATCAGTTATTCACAAAGAATTAAATGAGTATTAAATAAGGAGTTAAGACGAATAAAATAGAATTTTAGAGTTCAGTTTTTCAATTATGGGAATTAATAAATATTATATAAAATAGAAAATGAGAGATTTGATTGCAATTTGGATTTAGTGGAGCGCTAAGTAGCAATAAATGTAATCCATTTCATTTAACATAAAATAGAAAAAGAAGAGAAAACCTAGCGCCGACACCTTTCTCTACGCTCTCGATTGCGACGCTAAGTTTATAGAGAGCAAAAAGGAGAAAGAAGAAAAGGAAAAGAAAAGGAAAAAATAAGTAAAAACGACGAAGTGTCCGATTGAAACTTGGAGGATCCGACACATATCACATACCCATACCCATGTCGTGTCGTTCCGATACAAGTACTCCGACTATTTCGAAGAGTCCGAGCATCATAGTTTGACAGTAACAATTTCAGCACTATACTGTACATACAATGTATTGCTTCTTAAACACCACATAAAAAACCCCAATTTCTTTTATATTTTTGCTCCATCTTTTATGCTTACAATAAATACGTGTATATGTATGTGTGAATGTGCGTATATATGTACAAGACATTTTTGGCATTTTAAGCGTTGAGTTCTGCAAACAATCTCTGGTGATCTAGATATACATGAACACACATTATATGCCTACTTATATTGTGGGTGTTCCTTTATATAATAACAACGGTTTCATGAGTTTCATTTTTCAGTGACAAAAGTGAGATTCTTTTTCATTGCAACGGACATTCACCTCGAAATTCTCGTTACACTTTAAACTTATATTAAGGGTGTTCCTTTATATAGTGACAATTGTTTCATGAATTTCATTTCTCGATGACAAAAGTGAGATTCTTTTTCATTGTAACGGACATTCACCTAGAAATTCTTGTAACACTTTTAAGTCGTGCATGACATGCCGACTAATAAAGATGGTTGCAAATGAAAATTCAAATTATATTACGGCTGCGGTAAACAGGTGAAAAGCGGAAAAACATGCCCCTTTACGTTGACACAAAAGCGAGATTCTTTTTTGCTTTAACGGTTCTAAATTGTAACGAAGGTTCATCTCGAAATTTTCGTGACAATTTAAGTCATGCGTTACATGATGACTGATAAAGATGGTTGCAAATTTAAATTCAAACGTTTGTACATCTTTCCTTGTATTTCCGGTGTCCTTTTGTATGCTGACAACTATAACACGTCCAAACTTGTTACGGGTTTTACCTCCAAATTCACATGACACTTTTAAGTCATGCATTACATGATGACTAATAAAGATGGTTGGATATTCAAATTTAACTTCTAGGAAGTTGTGTTGAACATTCGATCGCCGTAAAATATTTATGTAACGCTTGTTCTATTAATTTTAAATTTAGGAAAGGACAAAAATGAAATAGAGTTCACATTCATATCAGTGCCTCTTCTAATTTGATTAAAAAATCTTCCATTTTAATTTTTCTTGTTATGATTAATAACACATCTCACATAATCCAAATCTTTACTTCTTTAACCACACATTTAATAATATTTTAAAGCTCGTGTTCAAAATGTTAAGTTATTAAAGAGGTTAGCATATGCCAATTCCATCACTGGATCTTGAATAAAAAAAATGAAAATCAATTGACATCATTTTGAGGTCGGAACAACATACCAAAATAGAAAAATGTCGTGAAATTAAATATCACTTAGTTATTAAAGCATATATATGTCACGCCTTTAATGAATTATGAATTTGAGATGATGGAGTATCGTATATCTTTATCAAAACGTTCCGAGTAAATCAAGTCTTTACAACTATTCGAGAAACTTTTTGACTAGTTGGGCCATTAAATTATTATATATAGGCATTGAAAAGGAGGATGCATCGATGGAGGTAGGATTGTAATCCAAGTGGGGAGCTTAGTGCTTTGTGTATTGAGGATTTTTGGGAGGCTTTATATGTATCAAGAATGTGTCCTTGTGGGGATAAGGGAGACACACACAGTAATTCAAATCTTTGACCGTTGACTTTTTATCATAGATATTTTTTATTTTTTTGATTTTTAACATCTCGAAGAACTTTTTATGAATTTTTTAGTAAATGTTCCAATGAAATACTTCCTTTGTCTCCCTACACTCCATTTTTCTAATGTTGCTTTCTTAGAATTCTTAATTAAGGTACCTTCGGCATGTTTGATTTACACGTTGATTTTCAATTTTGGGGTCAAAGAAAAAATATACATCATTGACCCTCAACGTGTATATATATCATGTGACACTTCTCTTTGACCTTTTCCACGAATCAATTACTCAACTATAATCCAGATTGAAGTTCAGAGTTAAAATCTCGATTGGAACTAAGAGCAACTAAAAAAATAAATTTTAAACATTAGAAACTGTATTTTGCTTATAACGCATTGCGTGTGAGCACAATGTTTGGTTATTCCATTACATGTGCAAATCGAAGTTCGTTTTCAGTTCAAAATCAATACTCAAGACTCTGTGAAGAGTCAAATTAAGCAATTTTAGCACTCATTTTTTAAAATATATTTTTCCTCAAACTCATTTTAAACTATACATTTCCTGGATCCATAATTTTTATCAATTTTTTAATCAAATATTTCATCAATTTTTAATAAAAATATATTAAAAACTATTTTTAGTTAAATCAAGTGTTTCTGACGAATTATTATTATTATTATTATTATTATTATTATTATTATTTTCGATTTACTGCTCTTTTCGTGTCAATCATATTCAGATTTGATTGGATATAGAATTCTAAAGAGTTGCTGAAATCAATGTGGTCTATTAATAATTATTTTGCATAATCTTGCTCGAGCTCCATACCTCAATCTTGTCTGAATGTTTCTCTGCAAGAGAATTAAATTAAAATCAATTCTTTTTTCTTATTAAATAAATAAGCTAGTCTTATGCTCGAAATATACACACATTTCATTATCAAATACTCCATCCGTTCCATAAAGATAAACTTGATTTCTTTATTCGTTCGTCCCAAATTATAGGTCACTTTCCTTATTTAAAGTATATATATTTTTTAGTTTTCTAATATGTCACCATTTAATGTACTTGATTATCAACAAATATAAATTAATTATACTTAAAACAATTATTTAATATAAGGATATATAAAAAAATATATGTAAAAAAAAATTTATATTTCCAACTATATTATTTACATTTTCTAATTTGTGTAAAAATAAAAACAAGTTTCTTCATGGGTAAGGGGAAATAATAAATGATGAAAATTAAAAATTAAAAGTCACGTTGGAGAAATTTCACAATTGGTCCCCAACCTTTCTTCAACCTTTACAAATGAGTAAGGTCATTTCCAACCTCTCAATATAGTTATACAATCAGTTTTAAATACGAACTATTCAAATCTTCATCACGCGACTCTGATCAAAACAAATCTCGTTTTCGAAATGTGTAAGTTCAAGTGTCACTTCAAAGTTTTATACATAGCTATATAAAGGAGAAAAAAGAAGTACGTTTTCATGTATAACGGAATAGTCAAGGCACGATCCTGCCTAAAAATGTGACAGTCTGGTCATGCACCATGATTTGAAACTACCTAGATTAGACTAGTAATTGATTGGCTATTTAACACTTCAAATTAGTGTAATTTGTGTGGTCCCTTTTCACTCTTTTTATTATACAAAAAATATATATATATATATTTAACATGTTTTTATTAATTTTAAATTTGCATTATCATTTCCGTAGCACGTGGAAATACGTATTTATGCCTTTGGAGCGGACAAATTGAGAATGGAAAAATTCTAATTTTTCATTTTTTATAGATTTTTTACTGTCCTAAAATGATGAGGTCGAATAGGGTTTTTTTTTTTTTTTTTTTT